>SNQJ01S0035520.1:122837-135886 GCA_010110895.2 Picea sitchensis | reverse complement strand
CACACACACTTTTTTTAACATATTTCATTCATATAATAACACATCATGCATTTTGTATGCAACATGATTTTGCTTGGAGGTTCCTTTCTTTTCTTTTTGACGGATAACACATCATTAAAAATGAAATATGAGGATGGAAACATCATTAATTACCATTGTAGAGCCATTTTGTGTAGGTGAGAACATCAAACTTCGATCAAACCACAACATTTTTGTGAAATTCATATGTCTAGAAAGAAAAAGGACATAATCAACTTATTATGTTTTTCTCCTAAGGGGTCCCACCTATTAATTGTATAATAGTATAAATATAATGTATTTGAAACAATTGCAGACAGGATTCTCGTTGCACTTGTATGCGTCAAAAGAGAGTATGTTCATGGGTCTGACAACCACTCCACAACAACTAATCTCTCACCTAGAGAGATTGCTCACGGTATGTCAACCCGACTCTTCAATAGTATACTTCTAGTTACAACCCCATAACTCCTTACAAGATTATTTGTGCAGATAAGGTAATAATTAGATTTCCCATATGGGTTGACCCCATTCTACTCATGAGAGCCTGCTACATCAATTCCCTTCAAATTAATAATCAACAATCTCCCTTTCAATAATGCTCAAATACACTAAGGACAACAATATATATTGCATGCCTTCCACTTGACACTTGTCAACTTCAAAAGTAGCTTTAAGCAACTTGGTGATCCATTCCCTACCCTCGGGAACTTAGGATGAAATAATTGTCTAGCATATCAGGTGCCAACAACTCACCAGCCTAAATGTACATTACACTTATACTTGGCTCCAATGGCTCACCAGCCTATATGTACAATTACAAAGGGTTCCGGATCAGGGACATTACATTCCCCTCCACCTTATTTATTCACTATCCTCAATGCATCATATACACATGCACATACAAAATTTCAAAATTTTTCAAACAAATGAGGATACTCTACTCACATAGCATCCTCACACTCCCAAGCTGCATCCTTGGGACCATACCATGTCCATTGGACCTTTACCAACTCCATGGCTCGATTCCAGAGCAGCTTGAATTTTCGGTCTAATATGAAAATCAGTCGAACTTGAAATTTTTTTTCTGGCTCCACCTGAATCACATTCTAATAAATAACATGATTAACATCAGGTACGTACTTTTTAAGCAATGACACATGGAAAAAATTGTGAATACACAAGGACGCAGGAAAATCAAGCATATAAGCGACATGACCAATCCTTTCAAGGATGTAAAATGGACCACAGTAGCACATTGCTATCTTAGAACACTTTCCCATCTTCAGGGAACTGTGCATGGACTTCACATTCAAAAATACATGATCACCCACTTTAAAATCTTTGTGGGTTCTACCTTTAGTTGTGTAGCTTTTCTTCCTATATTGGGAAGATTTTAAATTCTACCTGATGTTTACCATCTGCTCCTCCATTTCTCGAAGTAAATCTAGCCCAACTACTGTGTGGTTTTCTAGGTTATCCCAAATCACAAGCCTATTGCACTTTCTTCCATAAAGTGATTCAAATGGGCTCATATTCAAAAATTTATGATACCCATTGTTGTAAGAAAAATACACCAAATGAAGGTAGTCTTCCCATTTCAATGGCTTGTCCATTACATGTTGGTTGTGGAGCCTAATTATCTTCATCTTTCATAGTTCTTTGTTTCCAGTCATGTTTATACCCCATGAAGACTGTACACCCAAAAATATTGTACACCCCTCCACGCGGGGGGTTTGCAGGGGGGGATTGCCCCCCCTGCGAGGTCTAGGGGAAAGCGGGGGTTTGGGGGACATTGTTCCCCGAAGGAAAATTTTCCTTGTAAATGTATATTGTCATTTCATAGTAAATATGGACCGTTCATTATAAGGTCACAAATATGATGGTAGAATTTATGTTAGGGCTTTTTTTCCCTAGAAAGAAACCCTTTTTTATGAGGGAAATGTATTTCAGTTATGCATCATTGCTAATATTGTATTCCGAGAGAGGAGATTGTGAGAGAAAGAAGAGGAATTTACAATGGGTGTGATCTAGGTTGTATCCCTTCATTTGTTGGATAATAATAAAGGAAGGACCTGGCAATTTCTCTTGTGGACGGAGCCCACACTAGGTGAACCACATATATATGTTTCTCTATTCTATTGTGTATATTCTTTTTTTTTATTTCCGCATTTGTTTTATTTTATTTCTTTGCAATCTTGTTTTTCTAACAACTGGTATTAGAGGGAAAGGCAACTTGCAGGAAAGAGGGTTCATGGTTCAAGTGGGAGCAATGGTGGAAGATGAAAAGTTTAGGGTCGAGAACTTTAATGGCAAAATATATTAGTTATGGAAGATGTAGATGGAAGGTTATTTATATCAAAATGAAATATTCCTACCATTGGGTGGAATAGCAAAGAAGTTGATGGCCATGAAGGATGAAGAATGGGAGGTTCTTGATAGAAAGGCACTAGGAACGATACAACTGAGCTTGGCAGCGTCAATGGCTTTCAATATTTCAAATGAAAAGACAACGAAGGAGCTGATGGATACAATGGGTAAATTATATGAAAAACCCTCATCGTCCAATAAGGTATTTCTAATGAAGAGATTATTTAATATGAATATGTTAGAAGGTGGATCTGTTGCAGATCATTTAAATGAATTTAATACAGTTACTAATCAACTAATTTCTGTAAAAGTGAACTTTGATGATGAGGTCATGTCTCTTCTAATATTGTTCTCATTGCGAGAAATATGGAACGACTTGGTCATGGCTGTAAATAAATTTGTCTCTGGTTCAAACACTTTAAAATTTGATGATGTTGTTTGTGTTATCCTTAGCGAGGAAATGCAATGAAAAGTCACAAGTGAGACATCAGGTAATGCGTTAAACATGGAGAACAGGGGCAGACAAATGAATAGAGGAAAGGGCTCAGGGAACCATGGGAATTCTAGGAAGGGAAGATCCAAATCCATACTGGGAAAGATAGAGTGTTGGAATTGTGGGAAGAAAGGAAATCTGAAGAAAGACTGCAGAGCTCCAAAGAAACAAAGAGATGGGCAACATGAGAAAAATCAGGAAGCAAATGTAACATGTGATGTGTTACAAGATGCTTTGATTATTTTTGTTGATAATATTTCTAAGTCTTGGGTAGTAGATTTGGAGGCTTCATTTCATGCCACGCCCAATATGAAACATTTTTTAGATTATGTTCAAGGTGATTTTGGACATGTTCATTTAGGTGATGATGCACCATGCAAAATTGTTGGAATGGGAAAGGTAAAAATAAAGAAAAGGAATGGAAACCAATGGTTGTTCAAATAGGTAAGACATCTTCCATATCTAAGGAAAAATCTAATTTCAACAGGGAAATTGGCAAGTAAAGGTTTTATATCTATATTTACAGATAAGGCATGGGAGGTCACCAAAGGATCACAAATGATAGGAAAAGGAGAGAAGGTAGGTACATTGTATTTATGTACTGGTAATATTGTTTCTTATATCTCTTTAGATTCTACAGGAGTGGATACAACACTTTGGCATCATAGTCTTGGACACATGACTGAGAAGGGGATGAAGATACTTCACAGAATAAATTTGTTGCCAGATTGTAAACAAATTGATTTGTATTTCTGTGAGCATTGTGTTTATGGAAAGCAGAAGAGAGTCAGATTTCTCAGAGTCGGAAAAGAAAAGAAGAGGGAAAGGTTAGAGATTGTGCATACAGATGTATGGGGACCAGCTCAGGTATCATCTCTTGGTGGCTCTCATTATTATGTTACTTTTATTGATGATGCAACTAGAAAAACTTGGGTTTATTGCATTCGACAAAAATATGATATTTTTGATACTTTTAAGAAATGGAAAGCTTTGGTTGAGAATGAGACGGGAAAAAGGTTGAAGTGTTTCAGATTAGACAATGGAGGTGAATATTGCAAAAATGATTTGATGATTACTGTTCATACCATGGGATTCGTAGAGAGAATACATTTCCAGGAACACCACAAGAAAATGGTGTATCAAAAAGGATGAACAAGACAATCATGGAGTGTGCAAGGAGTATGAGATTGCATGATGGGTTTCCCTTACAGTTGTGGGCAGATGTTGTAGATATTGTTGTTTACTTAATAAACATAGGACCTTCAATCTCTTTGGATGGTGGAATTCTAGAGGAGGCATGGACAAGTAAAAAGGTAAACTATTATTTTTTGAAGACTCTCGGTTGTGAAGCATTTGTCCATATTGATAAGAAAAATAGAACAAATCTTGAGGAAAAATCTAAGAAGTGTACCTTTATTGGATACAATGTTAATGATTTTGGTTATATCTTATGGGATTATTAAAATCACAAAATCATTAGGAGTAGAGATGTCATATTCAATGAGAAGGTCGTGTACAAATATCAGTTGCAGGGAAAGATACAAGGAAAAGAGGAAATAGAATACACAGTGCTTGATGAGATCACTGAAAAATAAATTCCAAAGGTACCAGAAAATAAAAATGTACAACAACAGGAGAGCCAAGTACCTCAAACTCCTACAATTGTTGTTAGAATATCTACCAGGTTAAGTAGACCCCCTGAACAATACTCTCCTTCATTGTCTTATTTATTGTTGACTGGTTTTGGTGAGCTAGAATGTTATGAAGAAGTAATAGAGGTAGACACTAAAAAGAAGTGAGAGCAATGCATGAAAGAGGAAATGGATTCCCTAGTAAATAAACAGACTTGGGACTTGGTTCAGTTGCTTGCAGGAAAAAGAGCATTGTAGAATAAATGGGTTTACAAGTTGAAGGAAGAATATGGAGGTAAAAAGTGGTACGAGGCTAGACTTGTTGTAAAGGGGTTTTCATAAAATAAAGGTATATATTTTGATGAAATATTTTCTCTTGTTGTTAAAATGAGTTCAATTAGGACTATTTTAAGTCTTGTGAAAATAGAAGATTTAAATCTTGAATAGTTAGATGTAAAAACAACTTTTCTCCATGGGGATTTGGAGGAAAATATTTATATGCAACAACCACAGGGGTATGAGGTCAAAGGGAAGGAGAATTTGGTATGCAGGTTGAAGAAGAGCTCGTATGGCCTAAAGAAATCTCCAAGGAAGTGGTATTTGAAATTTGACAGGTTTATGACAGAACAAGTTATAGTAGATGCCATTCTAATCACTATGTTTATTTTAAAAAGCTATAGAATGGAAGCTATATTATCTTTCTATTGTATGTAGATGGCATGCTTGTTGCAGGGTCTAATATGTAGGATATAAATTTTCTCAAGAAGAAATTAGCTAATTCATTTGCAATGAAGAATTTGGGTGTTGCAAAGAAAATCCTTGGTATGATAATAACAAGAGACAAGAAAGATCTCAAATTGACATTGTCTCAGGGTGAGTACATAGAGAAGGTGTTGGAGAGGTTTAGAATGAAGAATTCAAAACCAGGTAGTACCCCTTTGGCTAGACATTTCAAATTAACTAAGGAAATGTGTCCCAAGACACAAGAGGAGATAGAATACATGTCCAGGGTCCCTTATTCATCAGTAGTTGGCAGCTTGATGTATGTGATGGTTTTCACAAGATCAGATATTGCACATGCAATGGGAGTTGTGAGCAGGTATATGAACAATCTAGGTAAAGAACATTGGGAGGCAGTAAAGTGGATTCTAAGGTATTTGAGAAGTACTGCTACTCATGCATTATGTTTTGGAGGTTCAGACATTGTTCTACAAGGATATGTTGATTCAGATATGGTAGATGATAAAGATAGTAGGAGGATCACCACAGGGTACGTTTTTATTATAGATAGAACAATAATAAGTTAGATTTCGAAAATGCAAAAGGTTGTTGCACATTCAACAATAGAGGCAAAGTATGTTGTTGCTACAGAGGCTAGTAAAAAGATGATTTGGTTACAGAGGTTTATGGAGGAATTGGGAAAGAAGCAAGAGAATAGCAGGTTGTAATGTGACAGTCAGAGTGCCATTCATCTTGCAAGTAACTCATCCTTCCATTCGAAGACTAAGCATATACATCTCAGGTACCATTTCATATGATCCATCTTGGAAGATGGACATTTGAAGTTGGAAAAGATACACACTAGCCAAAATCCTGCAAACATGTTAACAAAGGGAGTAATCATGGAGAAACTGAGTTCCCTCTCAATTTCAGTTCATCTTCAAACATGAAGGTGAAGATGAGTAATTTGCCAGGCCCAAGATGGAGTATAGTCCAGCAGGTACAACAACAATGGATTTGTTGTGATCAATCTCCAAGTGGGAAATTGTTGGTTGTGGAGCTTGATTATCTTCATGTTTCATAGGTCTTTGTTTTCAGTCATGTTTATACCCCATGAATACTGTACACCCCTCCACACGGGGGAGAATTACCCCCTCTGTAGGGTCCGGGGGAAAGCGGCCCCCCAGAGGAAAAATTTCCTTGTAAATGTATATTGTAATTTCATAGTAAATATGGAGCATTCATTATAAGGTCACAGATCTAACGATAGAAGTTATGTTAGGTTTTTTTTCCCTAGAAGGAAGCCCTCTTTTATGAGGGAAATGTATTGCGGATATGCATCATTGAGAATATTGTATTCTGAGAGAGGAGATTGTGAGAGAAAGAAGAGGAAGTTACAGTGGGTGTGTTGTAGGTTGTATCCCTTCATTTGTTGGATAATAATAAAGGAAGGACTGGGAAATTTCTCTGGTGGATGTAGCCCACACTGGGTGAACCACGTATATCTGTTTCTCTATTGTATTGTGTATCTTATGTGTTTTATTTCCACATTTGTTTTATTTTATTGCTCCACGATCCTATTTTTATAACACCAAATACATCCTATGCACATCTTCAATCACCCGATTTACCCTCTCAGTTTGACCATTTGAATCAAGATGATATGTTGTGATGAAATTCAGATTTGTTCCAAATCCCTTGAATAGCCCTTTCCAAAAGTTTGAGGTGAACTTGGAATAACTTTTCAATTTATTGCATGTATATCTCAACTGCTTTGTGCACTGAATTCACTGGAATAAAATGCGCAGGTTTAGTAAGCTTTTACACCACCACCATAATATAATCATGTTGGTTAGTAGTCATATGAAACTTAGTTATGAAATCAATGGTCACAACTTCCCACTTCCACTCATGAATGGGAAAGGGTTGTAGCAAACTTGTTGGATGTTTGTGATCAACCTTGACCTTCTGACATTCGATACATCTTGCAATAAAATCCACAACTTCCTTTTTCATACCTGGATAAAAGTATTTCTTATTGACTACGACAATTTGCTTTTGGTAACATGTATGTCCAACATAAGGAACCTTGTGCATCTCTAACAATATCAGGCTTTTCAAATCTTTATTATTTGGCACATAGACTATATGTCTATACATGAGGATCCCATCTTCTCTCAACTCATAGCCTTCCAATTTCTACTGTGACATACCCTATTGTAAGGTCGCACTTATATCCATATAATGCAGATCTAATTTGTCAACTTCTAAAATTATGTCACAAAAATCCAATTTATATATGCTAAAGGTTGTAACCTACATCTCATGCACACTTTTGCTGAGTGCGTCAGACACCTTGTTATATTTTCCTCTGATATGATTTATGTCAAAGTCATACTCACTGAGGAAATCTAACCACCTATTTTTACTGACATTCAAACTTGGTTGTCCAAACAAATATTTTAGACCACAATGGTATGTTATCAACTCAAATATTTTACCCATAAGATAATGTCACCACATCTTCAAAGCATGCACTATGGCTACCAATTCCAAGTCATGAGTAACATAGAGACTTTAATGCTCTTTCAATTCCCTTGATTTGTAGCATACTACATGTCCATTCTGACTCAAGTCTCCACCGAGTCCTTCCTTGCATGCATCCATGCACACAACGAATTATGCATCAGGATTAATAATTCTCAAAATTGGTGCACTTTTCAACAAACTCTTAAAGTGATAAAAACTCCTTTCACAATCCAGAGTCCATTCAAATCGCGCACCTTTCTTCTGCAGGGATGTAATTGGATGCACCATATATGAGAATCCTTAAATAAACCTTATGTAGTACCCTTCCAGGCCCATAAAGGATCTCACTTCTATGACATTTCTTGGTATTGGCGATTACTCAATGGATTTTATCTTCATTCGGTCCACAATTATTCCTTCTTTTGAAATGATATTACCCAAGTAATGAATTTGCCTCTGATAAAATGAACACTTGCTCAAATTTTCATAAATTTGATGTTCCCTCAATACCTTCAACACCATCCTCAAGTGTCACTCCTGTTCTTCTTCAGAATTTGAGTAAATAAGAATGTCATCCAAAAATACAATGAAAAACTTATCCAAGTAATTTTTGAAAACTCCATTCATTAAACACATGAAGATAGTTGGTGCATTCAACAACCCAAAAGAAACAAATGTAAACTCGTAATGACCATAACTTGTTTTGAAGAAAGTATTATTGATATATTCTTCTTTAATTCATACCTGGTGATATACAAATCTAAGATCAATCTTGGAAATTATTTGCGTGCCTACCAGTTGATCAAACATGTCATATATCCTTGGGAAGGGATACTTGTTCTTCATTGTTACCTTGTTCAACTTCCTGAAGTCGATACAAAGTCCTGACATCCCATCTTTCTTCTTTAGGGACAAAAATGATGCACCCCAAGGCGACACACTTGGGCATATATAACCCTTCTTCAGAATCTCTTCAAGTTGCATATGCAATTCCTTCAACTCTAGCATACTCATCCTATAAGGAGTCTTGGATACATGTGTTTCTCCTAGCATCAAATTTATAGAGAAATCAATAGCTCTCTTCAGAGGAAATATTGATATATCTTTAAATACATCCTCAAACTCTTTCAACACTGTGCATTCTTCTGCACTTGGCTCTTTATCCTTAGGTGCCTCTTCCATGTGCACTACAAATACTTGACATCCTTTCTTAAAACTTTTCTTCATTTGCAAGTTTGAAACTTCCCTGATAGTCATAGCCCTTGGAATGCCTTGAACTATTCTCAAATTTCCTTGCTCATCTAGGCAACTAAATGTATTATTATAAAAATCCAAGATAGCATGATGCTCATCCAACCAATCCATACCGATGAGGCAATCGTATGATATCAAAGGCATGATATTCAAATCAACCTTTGTGCACAATCCATTCATCTCCATTAGACATGCTTTGACCATCTCATTAATTTTCCTTTTTGCTCCTATAACTAACTGCACCAACCAAGATTTCCCAAGCTTGTTTCTCGGCAAATGGAATACTTCCACCATATAAGGATCTAGATAACTATGAATAGATCCCGAGTCGATTAAAATAGTAATGGGTTGGTAATTAATCTTACCTTCCACCTCGATCATGTGCGACTCAAACTCGTCTTTCCTGTTATCCAACACCACGTAAATACTTGGCACATTTATACCCATTTCCTCCAAGTCAAAGCATGTTGTATATTTTGCAGAGTCCTTGCTTTATCACCTATTTAAGTGCGATCTCTGCGCATATGATTTCTGCCACAACCCCAATACTACATAGGTTTTTCCCATGAATTTTGTCCCACTATCTCTGACATTCTGGTATCCTGGAGAGTTGACTATGCTTGCCCAGTGTTTCTAAAAAAATAGTGGCTTAGCGCCTTTCTTCATATGTTCCACTTTGCTTTTCATCTTATCTTCCCAAGCCTTTTGGAAATTCTATCTCCCTCTTTGTTTATCATAGAGACACTTAGCACGCCTTATGGTTTCCTCCAATGTCTTAGGGTCATCATACCATATCTTGTCACTGATAAATGAGGGTAGCCCACTCCTATACCTCTGAATATTCACTTGTTCATCCTTGATAAAAGGCACATATTTCAACAACTCTAAAAATCTTCTTTCGTACTCGTCTATCGTCATGCTCCCAAGATTGAGTTCAAAGAACTCCTTCATTTTCTTGTCATAGTATCGCTTGGTTAAGTATTTATTTTGGAAATACCTCTTGAACTCCCTCCAAGTCACTCTCCTTTCATCAATATGATGTATCTGTACATATTGATCCCACCAAATTGATGCCTTTCCTTTTAGCTGATAGATATCAATTCTCCTTTCTACCTACGCAGAATAATTATGCAACTGGAAGTACTTTCTCATACCCAACATTTCCCCTTATAGTTCGTCCACCCCAGTCCTTCTCTTATGCTTTTTGACAGGAGGTAGACTCGAATTGCTGCGCACTTTCCTAAAAGATTGCTTACCAATGCTTCTTTCTTATCTTATTTTCTCATCATGAGACCCACAACTTCTTTATCTACTCGACTATGTCTCCTTATCCATTTTCTTTTCTATTATGTCAAAACTTTGCATCAATTTGACATGGAAGTCATATTGTTGTGCCTTGGCTCTCATAAGCCTCTCATTATCATCCTTATATCTTTGTACATCTTTTTACAGTCCTTTTATTGTTTCTACCAATTTCATGTGCTCCTCCTTGGATTATGTACCATCAACACCCAAGTTGACATACAAATCACCGAACTCGTCATTAGGACTGTAATTCCTATGCGCATCTTCCATTTTTTTAACCTTCTGCACGGACTTTGACCTTCTCTAATCACTGATAATTCTACAAAATGTGCAGAAAATAAGATTTGTTAGGTGAATTCATGAAACAAATCCATGAAAATTATGTACCATCTTGTTAAAATCATTCCTTATGATGCTCATGCACGCACTAATATCCAACACACACCACTGCGGGATGTCAATTTTTAACTTCTACACCATGCATATGTAATGTACATGCACCACAACTTTATTTTGCATGGTCCCAACCCTTTACTGCACACATATACGCACCATTGTTTAATGCGTAGTTCCAGTGCCGCACTCTGCAATATCGTAGACTTAGCGCACACATCTGGGCATTCTTACATAATGCGCATCATGGCCATGCTAAAATTCCAAATTCAGCCACTTGTTAGTCTGAATATTTTCTTAAGTATAACTCAACTCATGCAAGATTCAGTGTTGAAACAGGAGCTCTGCAACTTCTTGTTGACCTCTGTCCCATACAAGTCCAGTGTTGAGCCAATAGCTTCGATACAACTTTGTAACGTCCCCAACTCTAATATCCCTAGGCCGAACCCAATTGCAATGTAAATGAAAATGTACTTAAGCTGGTGAGTTGTTTTATATCATTTTTGTACGCACCTTTCATGGCATAGTGCGTGCATGTACTACGCAGTAAAATGAGGAAGTGTGCACATTCCAGGATACCGTGCGCAACAACTTAAGTGCGCACGATTTTAAGGCCAAGGATCCTTTGTGTATATGTTGTGTTTTATAGGTTGGTGAGCCATTTTTGTGATTATTAGGCCAGAGAGCCTAGATGTTATAGGGAAGTGCACCTACTTTTGTATATGTCTCATCATTAATATAAAGTACCTCATTGTGCGCAGACCGACCAAGATAAAAGAGTATGGGGGACTAAACTGCACTAGTTAGGGAAAGGGTGGGGGATAAAAGTTAAGGAAAAGGGGCTAAGCCAGGGAGCTTAAGCTAAAAAGGAATATTATATTAATATTTCTTAAAGTATAAAGTATGGATATTTATTTTATCCTAAGTTATAAAGACAGAGACAAGTGGGCCAAAGTAGCTCCCAACATGACAAGTGTCAAGTTGGGGACATGCATACATATTTTTTGGACTTAGTTCATTTCCCATCATTCTTTCCATCATTCCTCCCATCATTCAGTCATCAAGTCAATCATCCATGAGAATTCACACACTCATTGAGCTATCTTTCGTACCTTCATGTAACTATACCTGAACTTGTATACATAGCCATACTTGTTTGTGTAGATGGTTATCTTGGGAGCTGGACTGAAGAACCGGGTTGTCAGGCCCGTGGGATATTGAAGAGGCGATTTGTCAGGCTCGTGAGAGATTCCTCTCTGGGTGAGAGAATTGTTGGGAATTGATTTCCTAAAGGTGCTGAACTGCAACTACAGGGATCTGAGACTTCCTGTCTGGCCTGTTGCTAAAGCCCAAAAAGGAAGTGGGGCAGCCGAAGGACTATTCAGCAGAGAAGGTGCCACTTCCTGGGGTGCACTAGCATATTTGGGCCATTTTGAGATGGTTGTTTCGACGTTATTGCGACGTTATTTCATTGATATGGTGACGAATCTGGAGTCTCTGAAATGTCAGTTTATGTGACATGGCATTTTCGACAAACTTGATAAAACGTTGCAAAAGTGACAATATAGGAAAACAATGTGAAACCAATTTTTCATATAAATTGCGACAACAACTTTTATAGCAAAAGCAACGCATCAATAGAAGTTTTCGTCGCATATGCAACGACAACTTTTCGTTGTTTATATAGCTAAATCGTCGCATCAATAGAAGTTGTCGTCGCCTATTCGACGACCACTTTTTGTTGTTTATGTAGCTAAACTGACACATCAATATAAGTTGTTGTCACCTATTTGACAACAACTTCTTGTTGTTTATGTAGCTAAACCGACGCATCAATAGAAGTTGTCATCGCCTATTCGACGAAAACTTTCCGTTGTTTATATAGAAAAACCATTGCATCAATAGAAATAGTCGTCGCATAGGCGACAACAATGTTTTGTTGTTTGTATAGCAAAATCGTCACATCAATAACAATTTTCGTCGGATATGCAATGACCAAAATTTATTTAGAAAGAAAATAAAAAATTATTTTGGGCATCAATTTTGATATTAATATTAATATTAATATTAAATCCCAAAGGGTATTGCATGAGCCCCGTATTGATTTCACAAAGCCTTGGGACTTCTTTGATGGAGCTTGTCAAGGCTCTCCAAAAATGTGTGGGGATGGAGTCATACTCTTTTTAGATCATCACCACTTCTTCTCCTTAAAATATGGAGCAGGACTGGGAGCAAATAACATGGTTGAATTCTACACCCTCTAGATGTTGATGAAAGTGGCACTTGAAAAAAATATTAGGTGTTTGCAAGTTCTTGGAGATTTTAAGTTGTTGATG
>SNQJ01S0035520.1:88822-122827 GCA_010110895.2 Picea sitchensis | reverse complement strand
CATCTGTGTGATAAATTTACATGCTGCATTATTATTTACATGTTTATTTTTGTGGGTTTATCCTATGTGTGGTTATAACTGTCTTTATAGTTATGGGTATTGGTTGTATATGTTGCATGTATGTGTTTGCTGTTATTTCAATATGAATTTGTGCAATTACAGAATGTATTTGTTTGTTTACATTATATATATAAAGTTCTGCAATAGTTCTGTGTGTATATGTTTTAATTTCATGTAGTTCGAAAAATTTATGTGGCATAGCTCAGTTGGATGATGGGTATGTTACAGTATGTTCCGCAGAGAGAAAAAAAGTGTTCTCTCGAGTAGCATGGCCCGACATGGGTGGTCGAGGATGTTACAATATGGTATCAGAGCTTCAGTTTTCAACATTGAGCCTGGATGGGCCGAGCAAGTTAAGTTGAAGCGAAATTTCATAGAGGATTGATTTTGAAGTGGCCAAGTTTCAGTTTGTAGAGCATCCATGGTAAAATTTAGAAGCAACGACGGGGAATTAGTAAAAGCCCCAATTTCTGTTGTTAAATTCATGAGAAAATGGAGAAATTTGACCAAGTGGTGAGATATTATTGGTTTAATATCTTTTCTAGAAATTTTGGACCTAGAATGGGTCGAATTTGAAGTTACAATGAAGCCATGACAACTGGAGCAAAATTAGTAATTAAAATTCTCAATTCATGAATTGAGTTTGGGGGAAAAAAAAAATCGTTCTAGAAATGTCAAACCGCAACGATTTGTTGTTGCAGAGGTTGAACGGGTGTTATCAGGGTGAAATTGAATAAATTTCATAGTTACAGAATGTCTATGGTAGAAATTGGGAAAAAGTTAAGCAAAATCCTTAATTTTTGCAGCGGAATTCACGAGGAGTTGATGCACATAAAAATGAATGTGCATAGGTAGGCGCACTAAAAATGCATGATGCACAGTAAAAAGCTTGTGATATGTAAAAATTGGGCACTGCGCGGAAAAATATTGGCGTACTGGTGTGCATGTTAAATTTTGGTGTCGTGCGGAAAAATGTTGGTGTGCGGCTGCACACACTAAATTTTGGCGTCGCGCGGAAAAATGTTGGTGTGCTGGTGCACGCACTAAAATTTGGCACCGCGCAGAAAAATATTGGTGTGTAGGTGTGTGTGCGCTAAATTTAGCATTGTGTGGTGTGCACACACATAATAATTGCGCGCGTGGTGTGCGCAGTATTGGCAGAGCACAAATGACTTTGGTTTGTGCGCGCGTAATGTGGGTATATGTTGTCATGTGACAATTTAGTTAATGGTGCGCGCAAAGTATTGGTGCACGGTGGGGGCATACCAAAATTTGGCATGCTGCAGTGCATAAAGTGAAATATGCACAGAATATCAACGCGTGATACAAAAATTGCGCACAACAGGTAATAGTGCAAGAAGCAAAATTGTGCGTGGTGGATATGGCGCGCAACACCAAAGTAATGTGCACCAGCTATTGGTGTGACAGAGAAGTGATGCATAGTGTTTATAGGTGCACGAATCATGATTTACCTTGTGGTGGTGTTGCGCATACTAAATATGGGTGTACAAATTGAAATTTGTGCACGCGAATTCGTTTGGAGGATGAATAACAACGAAAAACCAACGAATTTCTGTGACATTTTATATTGTTTGAACGCCAGATTTATGCAGTCCATTTTTTAGGCCCTTAAGAGCGTTTTAGATAATCAAATAAAATATATCAAAGATATCTTTATAATGGTGTAAACCATTCGTCAAATAGAGATTTTATGAGAAAGTTATAGCACAAACAATTGAGGGTAAATTTTAAGACCCATCTAACTTCAAAGAGCCATAACTTTTTGCTCTGAAATCCGATTGAGGCACAAGAATAGTCAATGGAAAGATATTGAACCATAGAATATAGTCCTAGAGATAAATTAAATTTATGGGCATGTTAAAATTGTTTAATATGGAAAAGAAGGTACTTGTAGCATTCCATACCAAAAACACGAATTGGCCTAGAAGTTTAGTAGGTTGTAACTAGCAGCCCGAAACCTAGAAAAAGGTGAAACTTGGACAGAGTGTCCATAATATGTATATGAATAAACCCAATGGATATCCCACGAAAATTCCAATGGAATAGGTGCAAAAATTCATATTTATAGAGTAGATTTGCGCCAAGTTGAAGAATGAACAGAAAAATTAATGGGCAATTTTGAAATAACCATAAATTTCTACTCAAGACTCAGAATTGAGCATGGGAGTAGGCATTGGAAAGGTGTTGAATAGTGGAATATAAATATACACCCATAAAATTTATTCGGGCATTCAATTTTCCAGGAAATCATAAGAAATAATTCTGACATGTTATTGAACCAGAACGGTTCATATTTTTCATGAAATTGATGAGTCAGTTAGCCTGACAAAGTTTTGTTGGCTACACATTTTACAGAGTTAACAACAACTAGATCAGATCAGGATCAGCACAAACTCCAGAGGAATGGAAGAGGCATAGGGGACTTACATCCAGGAAGATGAGAACAGAGGGATGGATGTCCATTTGGGAATTGAAGGAACAAACTCCAATGGACATGGACAAGGAAGGGATGAAAGAATGAATATGGTAGAGACCATTAAAAATTTGTAGAAGGATGTCCAAATCCATAAATCTAATAATGAAAGGCTTATGAGAAACAAGGAGAAACAAGAGGACTTCAACATGAAGTTAATGGAGCTTGAACAAAATAAAAAAGAAATTGGATAAGGAGAGTGGCTCAAGCAAATCAAGAAGTCACAGGTCTCCTAATGAGAAAATAAGAACAAGAAGTGTTAGAATACATCACCATCACTCCCCAAGGAATTCCAATAAGAGGGCACACAACAGCTCAAGTCCATCCCCTATGAGGAATCATAAAAGGTCTGGGGTGGATGAGCTACAAGGATAAATGAACAAAATCAAACCTCCTACATCTGATTGTGAGCACAAGAAGGATGAATATGCAGAGACATGGTTGTTGGGCATGAGAAAGTATTTTCAATTGCATAATTATTCTTCTCATGCAGAAGGAATAATTGCCATCCATCAACTCAAGGGAAAGGCATCCATGTGGTGGGATCAACTTGTGCAGGTGAAACAAATTAAAGAGAAAAGTGTTACTTGGAGGGAATTCAAGAAGTACTCTGAGAAGAAATACTTGACTAAGAGATACTATAACAAGAAAATGAAAGAGTTCTTTGAACTCAAGCTTGGGAGTATGACCATAGATGAATATGAGAGAATGCTTTTATAATTGTTGAAGTATGTTTCCTTCATCAAAGATGAGACAATTAAGATTCAAAGGTATTTTAGTGGATTTCCATCATTTATCAGTGAAAAAATACAATATGATGATACCAAGACATTGGAGGAGACCATAAGGCGAGCTAAATGCCTTTATAATCAGAAAAAATCAAGGCCAACTTTCCAAAAATCTTGGGAAGACAAAAATAAGTTCAAGATGGATCAGATAAAGAAGGGAACTAAACCACCATTCTTTAAAAATAATCCTTAGGAACAACCAACTTCTAGAGAGCACAAAACGATCGAGACAGGGGGTCAAAGGCCAAGGCAACTACCTATTTAATGTTGGGGTTGTAAAGGAGATCATATGTTCAGAGATTTCCCTCACAGAGGTGAAAACATG
The DNA here is from genome assembly GCA_010110895.2 of Picea sitchensis. NCBI lineage: Eukaryota > Viridiplantae > Streptophyta > Pinopsida > Pinales > Pinaceae > Picea > Picea sitchensis. The sequence continues at coordinate 119,160 of SNQJ01S0035520.1, read as the reverse complement.
AGGATTGTTCACAATGTACAACAAGATGAAACAGTGGAGGACATCGGCAGAAATGTACCAAGGATCTATGCAACCCTGGATAACAAGCAAGCAGAGTATCAGTCACATATGATTGAAGTGGAAGGTATGGTCAACAACCAAACCATTTCTATTTTAATTTATTCAGAAGCTAGTCATAATTATATAGATCCTAAGATGGTGGAAAGTTTGCATTTGTCAAGAAGCAAGCATGGAAAATCTTGGGGTTAATGAAATGGTTAAGTCATGTCTTATGGACATGAATGGACTAAACACCATGGCATATTTGAACATCTTGCCTTTAGGTTCTTATGACTGTCTAATTGGGATGGATTGGTTGGATAAACATCATGTTATCCTAGACTGTCATAACAAGGCATTCACTTGCTTGGATGAGGAAGGGAACCTAAGGAGAGTGCAGGGAATTCCTAGAGCAGTAACCATCAGAGAAATTTCAGCATTGCAGCTGAAGAAATCTTACAGAAAAGGGTGTCAAATATTTGCAGCTCATATGGAAGAGACACCTAAAGATAAGGTGCCAAATTTGGAAGATTATGCATTCCTAAAAGAGTTTCAAGATGTGTTCAAGGAGCTACCAGGACTACCCCCAAAGAGAGATATTGATTTCTCTATAAATTTAATGCCTGGAGCAGCTCCAGTGTCAAAGATTCCTTACAGAATGAGTACACCAAAGCTGAAGGAGTTGCAAATGCAGCTTGAAGAACTTTTGAAGAAGGGGTATATACACCCAAGTGTGTCACCTTAGGATGCCCCAGTCTTGCTCGTGAAGAAGAAAGATGGGACATTAATATTCTGTATTGATTTGAGACAACTGAATAAAGTGGATGTAAAGAACAAGTATCCTATGCCAAGAATTGACGATCTCTTTGATCAATTGAAGGATGCAAAGATATTTTCAAAGATAGATCTCAGGTCAATATACCATCAGGTAAGGATTAAAGAGGAAGATATCAGAAATACTGCCTTCAAGACAAGGTATGGTCATTATGAGTTCACAGTGGTGCCATTTGGGTTGTCAAATGCACCCATTGTTTTCATGTGCCTAATGAATGGTGTTTTCCAAGAATATTTAGACAAGTTTGTCATTGTCTTTCTAGATGGCATTCTTATATATTCTAAGTCAGAAGAAGAGCATGCACATCATTTGAGAATGGTGTTGCAAGTATTAAGGGAGCATCAATGGTATGCCAAGTTGAGCAAGTGCTCATTTTATCATAAGCAAATTCATTATTTGGGACATATCATTTCAAAGGATGGGATAGCAGTGGATCCTGAGAAAATAAAATCCATTAGAGAATAGTCAGCACCAAATAATGTGGCAGAGGTCAAATAATTCATGGGCCTTGTAGGCTACTATAGGATATTCATTGAAGGATTCTCAAAGATTGCACACCCAGTCACTTCCTTGCAAAGAAAGGGTGTGAAGTTTTAGTGGACATTGGATTGTGAAAATAGTTTCCAACACTTGAATAAATTATTAACAAGTGCTCCAATACTAAGGATTGCAGACTCAAATGAAGACTTCATTGTATGCATAGATGCATGTAAAGAAGGACTTGGTGGAGTCCTCAGTCAAAATGGGTTTGTTATATGTTATGAATCAAGGAAGTTGAAGGAGCATGAAAGACACTGTCACTCATGATTTGGAGTTGGAAGCCATAGTGCATGCCTTGATAAAATGGAGACACTACCTCATGGGGAAAAGTTTGAGCTAAGAATAGACCATAATGGTCTGAAATATTTATTTGATCAGCCAACTCTAAATGCTAGGCAAAGCATATGGTTAGAATTTCTAACTGAATATGAATTTGATATAAGCATATCAAGGGGAAAGAGAACAAAGTGGCTAATGCACTCAGCAAAAGAGTGCATGAAATGCATACTACAACCATTAGCATGTACCAGTCAGATTTGAAACACATAATTTTAGAGGCTGCAAAATTAGATTTGCAATACAAGGAATTAGTGACAAAATTACAATAAGGTAATTTGCAGCAGAAAATTAAAGAATACAAGCTAGATAATGATGAAATTCTCATGTACAGTGGCATAATTTATGTACCAAATCCCCAGGAATTGAAAAATCTGATATTGAGGGAAATGCATAATGTACCTTATGTTGGGCACCCAGGTTATCAGAAAACTATTCCAGTTGTCAAGAGCCAATATTATTGACTAGGCATGAAGAAAGAGGTTGTTGATTTTATTGCCAAATGTTTGGAATGTCAAAAGGTAAAGGCTGAGCATAGACACCCAACTAGTTTTCTATAGCCATTACCCATTCCTAAGTGAAAATGGGAAGTTGTAACAATGGATTTCATCACCAAACTGCCCAGAACAAACAAGCAACATGATTCTATCATGGTAGTGGTGGATAACTTACTAAAGATGCCCATTTTGTTCCAGTTAAGCTCACTCATAAGAAAACCAACATTGTTGATGTTTATATGAGAGAAATTGCTCAATTACATGGCATACCCAAGACAATTGTGTCTGACAAAGATCCAAAATTTACCTCAAAATTTTGGAAAGGATTATTTAATGGATTTGGAACAAATTTGAATTTTAGTACAACTTATCAACCAGAATCAGATGGACAAACTGAGAGGGTGAATCAAGTGATTGAAGATATGTTGAGGATTTATGTGATGGATAAACCATCAAAATGGGAAGACTACCTATACTTGGTAGAGTTTTCTTATAACAATGGGTACTAAACATCTCTAAAGATGAGCCCATTTGAGGCACTTTATGATAGAAAGTGAAACACACTAGTAAGTTGGGATAACCCAACAGATAGAGCAGTGGTTGGGCCAGATTTGCTCAGGGACATGGAGGAGAAAATGATAAAAATAAAGTAAAATTTAAAGGTTGCCCATGACAGACAAAAAATATATGTTGATAAGGGCAAAACTCATAGGGAATTTAAAGTGGGGGACCATGTATTTTTGAAAGTGAAAGCCAACAGAAGTTCCTTGAAGTTGAGAAATTGTTCAAAGTTGGCAGCTCCCTATTATGGGCCATTTGAAATCCTAGAGAGGATTGGTCCAGTGGCTTATATGATTGCATTGCTTGCATCTATGTTTGTTCATAATGTATTCCATGTATCATTGCTCAAGAAAAATATACATGATGTTAATCATGTTATTGATTGGAATGTGATCCAAGTGGAGCAAGAAGGCGCTTTCCAAGTGCATCTGGTACGCCTTCTGGACCAGAAAATCAAACAGTTCTGAAATCGTACCATAGGGATTGTAAAGGTCCAATGGACCTGGTACGGTCTCGAGGACGCTACTTGGGAGCATGAGGATGCAATGCAGGAAGAATACCTACATCGTTTAGAGGATTTTTGAAATTTTGTTGTTCATGAGTACATAATGCACTAAGGACAATGCATAAATAAGGGGAGGGGATTGTAATATCCCTAGGCCGAACCCAATTGTAATGTAAACGAAAATGTACTTAAGTTGGTGAGTTGTTTGATATAATTTTTGTATGCACCTTTCATGGCATAGTGCATGCATGTACTGCACAGTAAAATGAGGAAGTGTGCACATTCCAGGATACCGCGTGCAACAACTTAAGTGTGCACGATTTTGAGGCCAGTGAGCCTTTGTGTATATGATGTGTTTTATAGGTTGGTGAGACGGTTTTGTGATTATTAGGTCGGAGAGACTAGACGTTAAAGGTCAGTGCACCTACTTTTGTATATGTCTCGACATTAATATAAAATACATCATTGTGCGTAGACCGACCATAATAAAAGAGTATAGGGGACTAAACTCCACTAGTTAGAGAAAGGGCGGGGGCTAAAATTTAAGGAAAAGGGGCTAAGCCAGGGAGATTAAGCCAAAAAGGAATATTATATTAATATTTCTTAAAGTATAAAGTATGGATAATTATTTTATCCTAATTTCTAAAGATGGGGACAAGTGGGCCAAAGTAGCTCCCATATCCTAATGTGTCAAGTTGGGGACATGCATACATATTGTTTGGACTTAGTTAATTTCCCATCATTCTTTCCATCATTCAGTCATCCAGTCAATCATCCATGATCATTCACACACTCATTGATCTATCTTTCGTACCTTCATGTCACTGTACCTGAACCCATAGCCATACTTGTTTATGTAGTTGGTTAGCTTGGGAGCTAGATTGAAGAAGTGGGTTGTCAGACCCGTGGGATATTGAAGAGGTGGATTGTCAGGCTCGTGAGCAATTCCTCTATGGGTGAGATAATTTCTAGGAATTGATTTCCTGAAGGTGCTAAACTATAGCTACAGGGCTCTGAGACTTCTTGTCTATCATGTTGTTGAAGCCCAGAAAGAAAGTGGGGCAATCAAAGGAATGTTGAGCAGAGAAGAGGCACACTTCCTGGGGTGGGACATGCATGTGGGGAATGAGGGACTGTAGGTTGTTAATTTGAGTGGGAACCTGTGATAGAGTCTTTCCTTTTGTCTATGAGTCATTACCCTGGTTAGGAATCCCTTTACCCGAGTGAAGTTTAGTGCCAGCTCGAGGGTGACCCACTATTGAGAGTGACGAGAAGTGTGGTCTAAGGTTGGGAGGCTTGTGGAAGGTCTACACGCAGTTGGTGATATTCTTACCAAGATAAGTGTCAACTGTGTGATAAATCTACATGTTGCATTATTATTCACGTGTTTATTTTTGTGGGTTTATCTTATGTGTGGTTATAAATGTCTTTATAGTTATGGGTATTGCATGTATATGTTGCATGTATGTGTTTACTGTTATTTCAGTATGAATCCGTGCAATTACAGAATGCATTTTTTTGTTTACATTTTATATATAAAGTTCCACAATAGTTCTGTGTGTATATGTTTTAATTGCATGTAGTTTGAAAAATTTATGTGGCATAGCTGAGTTGGATGTTGGGTATGTTATAGTATGTTCTGCAGAGAGAACAAAAGCGTTCTCTAGAGTATCATGGCCCGACATGGGTGGTCGGGTATGTGACACCAACCACCCCAGGATGGGCCACGTCACACAACCTCAACTCTTGTAGCTTTGATTCAACCAAATTGTAACATCCCCAACCTACTACTAAGCAACGTTACTTTAAAATGTCACTGCGCAATTTCTACTCTACACAATATTCTATGAAGTATCACTTGAAATAACGTGCTCAACCCAAACTTGAGTCACACTACACAACTTATAACAATGGAAGCAACCTTCTCCTTTTAACACAAACTTAAGCAGCGGAAGTAACTCAAAAAATGTGTGCACCGACATATTGATCACACAACACAACCATGTGCACAACCATCTTGGCATCATGCGCCAATTCTGAATATGTTGTGTGCGTAGTTTATATCCTTGAACGCACACACGAAAAAGATAGTCTCTTGTGCATACATGTTATTTTCCTGTGCACCCAGCTACTCAATCCTCTTCTTGAAGACTCATAACCAAAGACACAATTCTAACTTAATAGTGAGGTTATCAACAACTGGCATACTCATGCACAACTATAAATACAGGCTATAAGCACCATATTTACATGTATTACAAGCAATATTAAACAAAATAAAAACAATTATTTATATGTGTCTGCATACAAGAATTAACCCATATCAAGCATAAACAAATAAGCATACATTAAACAAGACAAGCACATTAAGACACTTATCTTTTATGAAAGTCACCAACTATGGCTTTGAATTAGATGTTCCTTCGAACCATAGACGTTGTTTCTCATAAGCTTTCAACAACAGGTCACCCCTCAACTCGGGCTCAACTCCACCAGGGAAAAAGACTTCTAGTGACACACTAAGGTCTGACTCTCAAAAAAGACTTTTAGTCCTAGGTTTTCGCTACTGTAATTATCCCACAGTCCCTCATTCCCCACGCACATGTCACACCCAAGGAAGTGTGCTCCTTCTCTAATCAATAGTCCTTGGGCTACCCCACTTCCCTTCCCATGGTTACCAACAACAGGTCAGACATGAACTCTCTGAACCCTGTGACTAATGCTCAACGCACCAGGGAAAAACTCTCAATAAAACTCTCCCTGGAGAGTATGCTCATAGGTCTGAAAACCACTCCACAACAACCAATTTCTCACCCAGAGAGACTTCTCACAGTCTATCAACCTAAATCCTCAACAATAGACTTTTGGTTACAACCCCATAACTCCTTACAAGCTTCTTTGTGAAGATGAGTTAATAATCAAATTTTCCATACGGTTTAACCCCCATTCTTCTCACGAGATTCTACTACATCAATTCCCTTTGAATAATCGATAACCCTCCTTGCAATAATGACCAAATACACTAAGGCCAACAATATATATTGCATGCCTTCCACTTGACACTTGTTACCTTCAAAAGTATATTTAAGCCACTTGTGACCCATTCCCTACCCTCAGGAACTCAGGATAAAATAATTATCTAACATTACACTTTTCCGAAAATATTATTAAAATATCCCTCCAAGACTTACAAATCACCTCCTTTTTCCCCTTTTCTAGGGGAGTTGGCCCCCCATATTTTTTCGTTTGAGTTTGTATGTGCACAATGATGAAATATTATATTAATAACTGAGTATAATTACATGGATAGGCGCACTGGCCCATCTGTGTCCAGGCTTACCAGCCTCATACTCACACAGACTCTTCAACCTTATTATATGTCCAATCATATATATATAACTCAGTTTTGTGCGCACTTCTATTCATTCCCATGCACTAACCCAAGTGCATGCAACACAATGCAATATGCCCACTCACCTAGGTGCGTGCAATACATAAATTGTGCATAGCACTTCTTCGTGCACCACTCATATGCATGAAACACAAAAATCAGGTGCCAACAACTCACCAACCTATCTGTACATTACATTTAAACTTGGTTCCAATGGCCCACCAACCTATATGTATAGTTACAAAGGGTTGTAGATCATGTACATTAAAGTTATCAATTTACTAGGTAACATTTAGTGTTCACTGCCTCTACCCAAAATTCTTATCCCAACCTGACACCACTAAGCATGCTCCCTGCTCATCCCATCAATGTCTTGTTCATTCTTTCTGCAACTCCATTATGTTGAGGTGTTTATGGACTAGTCTTCTACCTTTCTATACCACATTTCTTACCAAATTCCTAGAATTCATTCTCCTTAGAATTCTTCTCAACAACTTAATTTTCTTCTCTACATGATTTTCCACAAGATCCTTAAACTCTTTAAATTTTTCAAAGACTTCATATTTCTTCCTCAGAAATAAATCCATGTGGTCCTCAAGAATTCATCTATAAATGAGACATAGTACATAGATTTACCTAGTGATGGAATCATCATAGGTCCAAACACATCATTGTGCACCAATTGTAAAATTCCCTCTGCCCTTGTAGCACTAGAGGAGAATCTTACTTGATTCTACTTCCCATACAATAAATTTTCGCAAAAATAAAGATCCAAAGATAAATTCCACATATCTTCAACCATACATTTACCATGTAGTACTCAAATCCCCTTCTCTCTGATATGCCTGGGTCTTTAAGCCACATCATAGTCTTTTCTCTAGAAATTGTAGGAGTTTTTCCTTCTTTAGCTCCAATCTGAGGAACAACGAAGTTGTTGCACCCATCACTAATAGTTCTTCCCAGTAGCTTATATAGAGTTCCAATCCAAACTCCCCTCAATAACACCATTTTTCCTTGAACCATCCTATAGGTTTCCTTTTGAAGCATTGTGTTTACACCTGCATTGTCCATCTTACTTACAAAAATTGAATTCACGGCCAATCCCGGGATGTGCAAAACACCGAGTGTTATAATCCTACCATCCATGAGCTTCAACCTAAATTTTTCTCATCCTACAATATTGGATGTCCAGTCATCTCCTAGAAAAACATCACCCACATCATACCTTTCATACTCACAAAACCACTCCTTGTGGGGAGTCATATAAAAGGATGTACATGAGTCGACCAACCATGCTTCATGATATGCATGTGTGCTTGAAGAGTCCAAGTACACATCCCTTCCTTCATCTGCGGATCTTTTTTCTTCTATAGAAGGGGCATCACCAAATCCCTTCCCTCACTCAACACTTTTGAATCTATATTGTTTCTTGTAAATCCCTTCTTTTCCACATATCCAACATACCTTTACAATTTTTCCTTGAGATTTAGATCTCCTACTTGAGGACTTATTTTTATTTCTTTCTCGAGAGCATTATTTTACAAACAAGGCTTCTATGCTATGGATTTCCATGTTTTTACACCTCATCTCCTCTGAAAATAAGGATGATACCACCTCATCGAAAATTAAAGTAGTTTCATTAATACCTATGGCCATAACCAAATTATCCCACAAGTTTGGTAAATAGCACAATAAACTAATACACTTATCTTCATTAGAAATCTCAATATCAACAAACAATAACTGATTTACCAAAATATTGAAGGTGTTCAATTGCTCTGTCACTGAGTCTCCATATTTCATCCTCGGGTTGTATAACTTCTTCTATAGGAAAAGTTTGTTTACTAGGGACTTAAACTAATACAAATTCCCTAACTTATTTTGTAATTCCTTGGATGTAGCTTCCCCTAACACATTCAGTAATACTGAATCTGAGAAACACAACCAAATTATTCTATTTTCCTTGAAATCGAACTTTGTCCAGTCTTTTGTTGACATTCTCGTAGGTGCATTACCTTGATCTATAAATACCCATTGATTTTTGTCTACCAAAAGATTTTCCATATTGAGCTTCCACAACTCAAAAAAATTCCCATTAAATTTTTCGATCTCTATTTTTAAACTGCTCACCATTTGTTTCCACCACAGGAATTGATACTATGGAGCTCTCATTGTAATAAGGTTTATCATAGACACGAGCCAAGCCCTTAGCCACAAAGGCATCCCCTGAAGCCAATAATTGCTCTGATACCAAATGTAATTTTTAAACCTCTTACATTAATGCAATGCACACATAGATTCTTAACATATAAAATAAAACAATTGCAATCACACATATACATAGAGATTTACCCTGGAAACCCATCTGAAAAAAACAACAAATTGTTTTAGAGTTGTGCCTCTAATTATATTCATGATTCATCTCCATGGTTTACAATACAATATATAGGATCCCATGGCATCCAAAAACCCCTAATCCATTGACCTGGATTAGATTACAACCTTAATTCCTTAACCAAAATTAGAAATCCATGGGTTGAAATACGATGCGCCACTAAACCACCAAAGGTGAAAAACTGCCTCCACCAAAGGTGAAAGACCACCCAAAAATTCAGTGAATAAACCTGCAATTTGTTTTCGAGGGCTCCGCAATCGAAAGACCTAATAAGGGGACCCACAATAGTACAAAGAATATAACACATACCCAACACTACTTGACTACTAAATTGAAGATCTTATATATGAGAGGGATGACGATGGGCCCTCCAATTTTTAAGATATTGGCTTGGTAGCCTTCTATGTCCTTAACTTTCCCTTTTGCGAGTCACTTAACCCCAAAATTTATGTCTTCTACAGAAAACACTTCATCCTCTATATAAATGTTTGAAATGTTGTCCAAAACAATAGGGGATTCATAAATATTTTTGAGGTAGGATTTCCAGTACTTTAGGGGAATCATATTAATTTCTTTAATTTTATGAGTCAAAATTTGCCTCTAGAATCTCTTAGGGTCTCAATTTGATAGATGTAAAAGCTTATCTTTCTTTCTATTTATGTAATGTATTTTTTTTCCTTTTAATTAGGGATTTATATTTTTTTTATCTTATCTGATTTTAAGGACTCATTAGCAGCATCCCTAATGGATTTTCTAACAATATTACACTCATTATACCAATGGTTGGTCTTCCTATTTTTCTTTTTACATAGAATCTAGATAGAGAATTTGTTAATGGACGTAGAGAGGGTTGTCGTAAAATTATGATAGAGGTATTCAATATTGTTCTTATACAATAGGATATTTAGTTCCCTATTTAAGTTCTTTAAGAAAAGATCAACTTTATTTTTGTCAAAAAGTACATGCCTTTGGTTACCATAGTTTTCTTCAATGGAGATTTTGTGCATCACAAAGTTCAGAGTTAGGGATAAAAGTCTATGATTAGAGTCAGGCTCATGGTCATTTAAAAGGTCAAAATTTACTATTTGGTTGTATATGGGGATATCTCATATTAGATAGTCCATGCCAATATTGCTTAGCAAATGGATACAAGTCATTCAATTAGAATTTGGCCACTTCATTAGACCATTACAAATTTTTATATCTTGAGAACTACAAAGCTTGATTAGCTCAGCACCAAATAAATTCTCAATCAGGTGTTCAGAGTTTCTTTTATACCTATTAGTGAAAACAAGTTCCTCATCTAGCCAACGAGGATTAGGGTTGGAGTCATTGATTAGAAGAATAGCTTGATTAGTTGCAATTCTAGCATTAAATTGTCCTAGGAGGAGGATACTACCTTCATTTCTTAGGTTGTAAATATCTTGTTTTAAGTTTTTGTAGGGGCAATTCTTATCTAGATTGTTTTTCTTATAAAAAGTAAAATTGATAGGTGCACAGTAATAGGCTTCTATATAAATCTTCTTAGCATTAATATCTAAAACCTTCATCCATATGTATTGATTGAGAGAGTCATTCTTATGAGGCAGAATTTGAGGAGAAGTGTTCATTTTTATGTAGTAAGCTATGTCTTCAATCCTTTTGTAGGAGGATTTCTTATTCCATGCTAACCACAATACAAATCCTTCAATGTTAAGGACCTTATATTCTTCATGCTCCAAGTTTCAACCATAAATATAATATCAATTTCACTCGAGATCCAACTTAATATAGACCCTTTACTCCATGGAAAACCATGATAGTTTCATGAGAGGATCAAGAGTGTATCAAATTCTTATTTATTATTATCTTTATCATCTCTATCCCCATTAACAACTTTAGGATTTCTAATTATTGTCAATTTTCCTTCCTTTCTAGCTTATTTTACCTTTTGCACTTCCTTCCTTAATTGTACTTGGTGTTCCAGAATGATATATTCATTCATAAATATTTTTGACCCATTTAAGCTTGGAGTTTTGTTGACTATGCCATATTTATAGTCATTAGATCTTTACCTTAATATCACTAAACCTATCTTTATATTCAATTATTGTATCTTGCCTCTTTGCTTCTATGAGGCAAGTTGTTTCAATTTGTGATTTATTTTTTAGTTTTTCTTTCAATATTGCCAGGGTGTCCTCATCTTTGTGCTCTTTTATACCAAAAATAATGAGGTCCAAAGCTCTTTTGTTACACTGATGGTCTAAGTGTATGAGCCTATCCCTATTCATTTCCTCTTTGATGGATTTGCTATCCAAGTTACATTCCAAGCTATTACACTCATGGTCTAAGTCTATGAGCCTATGCCTATTCATTTCCTCTTTGATGGGTTTGATATCCAAGTTACATTCCAAGCTATTTAGAGCCAAATTGTTCATTATATTTTCTTCCAGTTCTTTGATCTTGTCCCTAAAATTAAGATTTTCTTAGACCTCTTATCTTTGAATTAATTGTTTCTTTTCTTAGCTTTGTTTTTCAAATTTTTGTAATTTAACATCCATTTCTTAGAGCTTAGTCTCCAAACCTAATATTCTATTATTTATTTGTATATGAATCTTGTCTTATAAAGATTGAATTTATTATCAAACATTGATTCAATCATTCCTTTTAACTATATTTGAAGTTTGACTTCTCTTCTTGGCATTTCTCTAATGTTTCTATACGGTCATACAAATTATCCAAGATTATGTTATCATAGGGTTTGGACCCGTGCTTCTTTCAGATTTATGCATTGATTACCACACATAGTTCTAGGGTTCACGGCAAGTTCGTTCATTGACCTAGGGTTTTGATCATGTGTCCTAGGATTAATCCAATAATGCATTCAATCTCAGACCATAGAGACCCGTTCAATAATGATACAATAGAAATGAGACGCGCTTAATAGCAGAGATAAGTCACACCGCGGAGATGAGAAACCGGAGAGATAATTAAATAATTTAGGTTGAAATTTATATTTGTAAAATAAAGAAAAATAATGTTAGTATTGTCCAAAAATTATCGAAGAAAATTTTTATAACATAAAAATTAAATTTACATTTACATTTACAGTGATGTGTACATCTTATACTTAATATTTTAAATTTAATATTTTAATTTAAATTAAAAAATCAGATATTTAATATGAAAATAAAGTAAAAATATATATAATTTATTGTTTTAAAGTTTAGATTTTTAATATCAAATATTTGAATTTAGATTCTTGTGTGAACGTTTTTGCCCATTAATATATTAAAATTAAGATGAATTTAAAATAATAAATGTAAATAAAATGTAATTTAAACTATGTTTGTCTCCTAATGTCGTAAGTACTTTCCAGTTTCCATTTGAAATTTATCTCGAGAACACTTGTGTATTTTACGGTTTTATTGAAAATACTTTAGCAATTTTCATAACCTCAATTGTTAACGATATTACCTTACCAAAGTGCAATTGAAGGATTCTGAAATAAGTTGTATTTGACAACAAAATCTACATTATTACAATTCAATTAATTAGGTGGATTAGGCTCCCACATGCATAACGGTTTGTGTTTTTTTATTATTTATTATATCAAGATAACGAAAGTATAATTTCTGAGTGACGAGAAACTTGATGGAGAAGGTCAGCGCTCTAGCGAAGCCCGTTTAAACTTGATGTTGGAGTTTTTTCAATGTTAACATTGGTGGCGTGATACATCCAACCACGTCACCTCCAGTGTTTCCACGTCAACATGACACGTGTTACTTCTGGTACATGCTGCATATGTTGTATGGATGTTGACGTCATTCGTACTGATGCTGACGTCAACAATGCAGATGTTGATTCATCCCCTCGTTCATTGGATTAGGTTGACCAAATTTTGACCGTGGATATCTTTTGATCTATAACTCCGTTTGACAATCTGTTTCTGCCATTGGAAATATTGTGATGTGCTCTTCGTGATGATGTTATTTTCACTGAGTTTTGAGAACTTTGAATTTGTGTCATTTCTCTGTCTGTTGAGGCCATTCTGAGTGTCTTGAGTTACTTCTGCGAGTTCTGAGCTATTCTTAGCCTTCTCTGGATCATTTTTGGATCACACCTTCCCACTGAGAGATTTTTGGACCACCAAAAACTTTCATCAATCAACAGACAAGTGAGGGAAGAGTTCCCTCACCTTGTCCTTCTCAATCCACTTTGCCTTGCTTGGATGTGTTCCCTTTAAGCTTATTCGAAGATAATCAAAATCACCCATGTGTGAATTCTTCATCCTTCTATCCAAGATGATATATTCTTTTAACTCATCCAAGTACTCAGGAGAAAACTCATCAACTGAAGGTATTGAAACTTCCTCATCCTGATCCATGATCATGGGAGGCTCAAAAAGTTTCAAGTTCTCTATATTTACAACTGAGTAAATCTGCATATAAGGTGGAAGATCCAGATAAAAAGCATTTGTACCACTTTTCTCCAAAATAGTGAAGGGTCCAGAATGAATGGGCTTGAGTTTCTTGTCTTCACCCTTCAATCTCTCATTGCTGATGTGAAATCATACCCAATCTCCAACCTAGAACTGGTGATCAACCCTTTGTTTGGCATTCTGAGATTTATATCGTGCTTGACTTTTCTCCAACTGTTCCTTGACTTCCTGGTGCACTTGTTGGATCCTCTGGATGAACTTGTGGGATATGTCCTATTTTCTTTCTTCATTTGAATCAGTATCTCTCCCATACATCAAGTCCAAAGGAACTTTAGGTAGGTACCCAAAAAATGTCTCAAAAGGAGAAGACCGAGTGGAGAAATGATAAACATGAATTTCAAAGCCCTAGACATCCAAAAACCTAACCCTAAGAGATGAAACACAAAAAGTTGTGTGGGCCCTGTTTGGGTAAGTTAGTACATTAATTTCTCGAAGTCGCAACTTTTGCATATGATCTTTGTTTTAGGCGCGTGATAGCCCATTGGAAAGGTCTTTTAGAGAATTACGCATTATGTCGTCAAACTGTTGCTCTATCTACAATTTGACTGTGGCATGCCAAAATAACAATGTTTAGGGCCCCAAAACGGCCCTAGAAGTACAACAAGATTTGTTGTCATGAAAACATACAAAATAAGTCAGTTAGATTAGGTGAGAGGCCACCAGTATCCACCTGGAAGATGTGTAGGGTTTCAGACAACCTGGGAAGTGTGGAACCCACAATTACAAATAAGTACAGAAGAACGTGTGGAACTAAAAACCGACAAGAGGAGCCATTAATTGGAACAGCTGGGTTGTCACCAATATCCAACTGGATCAGTGGTACAACCTGAGGGACTGCGGTGCAGAGAATGAGGTACACTTCCTCGGGTTGTGCAAGTTGCAGGGAATGAGAGATTGATGGTTGAAATTACTACAGGAGTTGAACTTGCAAAAGTTGCAAGTATTATAATGTAAATTTTATACATGTATATTGGTATGGTGTTTTGCACCAAGGATGGTGCAATTTGTAGGGAGAGGAGAATGTAACATCCCCATTTATAATCTCCATTTTAGTGATATGTAATTAAATATGATATATGGTCGTTGACACAAATATGTAATTTTTAAACATTTTATATATCGTAATAATAAAATAAATGTGACGTTGGCTATAGGTGGAAATGGATGATTTATTTGCTCAGTCCCATAGTTGTGTTGATCATCCATCTCATATTCATGTCATCTTCACTAGATGTTGGTATTATAACATTTGCTTGAATCCACATAAGTGTTTATTTTCTGTGATATCTAAGAGATTACTTGCTTTCATTATGTCCAAGTTTGGGATCATGGTATTCACCATCAATCTAAGAGTTATATCATCATTGGTGATACCATGTATCATCGTAGTGTGGACTTAGTTTTTTATCCATGTTTAATCCATCAAGAAGATGAGAGGGTCTTGAATAATTACCACGTCGAAGCACGTGGCAGTCAAATTTCTAGAATATCTACAACCCAAAAAATCTTGACACAAAATACTTTCGGTAATCCATCTTTAAATATTGCATTATTGTAATTCAAAAGTGTCACCCTTGTTACGTATTTACGCAAAAAATATATGTTCATCCTACTCTATTACACCCTATGGATACCATTTCCCCCTTCACAATGTGGGGGATTGACTTTATGACATGCAATGCTACTTTGGCTAATGGGAACAACTACATCGATGTGCTTGCCGACTACTTCACCAAGTTGGCCAAAGTTATGACTACTTCCAACAATGGCACCATAGTAGTGATTTTTGTATTCAACCATATTATCACTAGGTTTGGTGTGCCTAGAACAATCGTAACTAATCATAGATTGCATTTTCATTATATAATGATGATCGAGTTAGGGGCCAAGTTTGGTTTTTGACATGAAAACTCATCTCCTTATTATCCTCAATCTAATGGTCAAGTAGAAGTCATCAATCGAGTTTTGAGGATGCAAAGAATGGTGGGCAAGCATAAGACCAATTGGTCGCTGATTATTTTTTAAATGTTATGGTCCTATCAAACCTTAGTTAAAACTGCTACCATTTTTACACTATTTCAACTTGTTCATGTAGTGGAGGTAGTTATGTTGATTGAATGTGAAATACTTTCATTAATGCTAGTTATATAACTCATGCCTAATACCTCTACGAAGGAAGAATGTCTTGTTTATTTGTCCCATATTGATGAGCATCCTCAGAAAGTTGTGTTGGGTAGTGAGACTCTTAAGAAGCATATTAAATCCTAGTATGATAAAAGTGTTCACCTCACATATTCACTGAAGGAGACATAGTCTTGGTTTATGACCAGAACCATGAAAAGTTAGGAGAAAGAAAGTTTGAACCTCTTGGGCATGGTCACCATGTATTCTAAAAAGGTCCCTATGCGTTACTTGACTATGAAGGGAATCATTTATATTATCCTTGCATTGGGATCTACTTGAAGAAGTATTATGCATAAGAAATAAATGTCAATGTTTATCCCTATATATGTAGTTTTTTCCAATGATTCTATCCATAGCACATGGAATATCACTTCCACTGCATGGGTGATTTTTTCGCCCAAAAAACACCTAGTGAGTTTAAGGGATTCATTCATCGATCCTACGACTAACATCGTTGCAGAGTATGGTGTAGTGATCGAACTTATATTCGAAATTATTGCTCTTGGTGTCCACGGGTTAGTTATGTATTTTGATTCATAGTTAGTGGTGTCATGGTTGAATAATATCTATCTTGTGAGAAATCRTGTKCTTCTTTGGAAGTACTTGAGGGTGCGAGTTCTTGAGAGACAATTTGAGTTTATTAATTATGATCGTTCCTAGAAGTTTAAACATGTTGGTTGATTCATTAGCTAACTATGTGTTGGATTAGCATTAGTTGCATTAACAAGAACATTTATACAATCATGCATGTACAATAAACATGGAAAATAAATCACACTCAATTAAATCATAAGCACAAACTGAACCATATCTATAAATAAAATAAAATGTTGATACATCATGTCCACAAAATATGCATTGTACAAAATCAAGCTACATGGCCCATAATGATACAATATAAAAAATACCGCATCTATAATCCGCAAATGTTGCAAAAGGGTAGACTCATCACTAGTCATCATGACACACGTGTGTCTCATGGTAACACACTCACGTTAGCCACACGTCTCAATAGTCAGAAAAAGATATTTGGTACCCCAACCACATGGTGTTGTAATGTTTGGTACATGTCGTCCACCATCATCATGGGAACACCCATTGTGATTCCCTTGATATTTTGTACCTAGCAGAGGTTTTGTATAGTATCCTCATCTCCCTCCTCGTCTGGTTGTTTCTACTCCCTGGCTCTATAGCACTCAGTGTCAATTTTTCACATGAAACTAATTTTAGATATGAAAATTGCTTCCAAGTGATCCAAACAGTAAACCCTATCTATTATCACTTAACAAGTTTACACTGAAATTATTGACTGAAAATTACAGCAACAGAAACAACAAGATCAGAGATAAATCATCCATACACATGAGACACAATTTGTTTTTCTGTAAACTTTCAAATTCAGAAATTTCTGAGAGAAAAATGATCCCTCTCAACTGTCACAAAATCACCAAATTTGAGGACAAAACCATTCCTCTCCAAAACCACAAAATTAGAAAAATTCTTGAGACAAATCCCAACTTACAAATCTTCTCTAGATGTAACTATATGGCATGTTGATGTCATCCTATATGGAATTGTTGTTTCCCAAAAAATCCTATCATATGACCTCAAACATACACAACTTTCTCCACTAAGACCCGAGTTCATACGCGATTGTCTCCACTAAAACCCACGTACATACACGATTGTTTCCACTAAAACCCGTGTACATGTACGGAAACATTTTCATACAATTTGCACCACTCGTGCGACTTCTTCCCTCCTGTGGTTGTCTCCTGCATGTGTAGCCTTCACCTCACACATGTAATTTCCCTGCCAAGAACAGAAAATAGAAGATCCATCACTCTAGGCAAGATTTTCCAAAGTTGCAGAAATTCCCTTGTTGAAATCACCAAGCCTCCTAGCACAAGTGCTCACTCACTTATGATAACTCCATAATGTCACAATGATGTTTGTCACAATCTCTCCTCTTCTTATATAGGAGTCTATTGAGTGATTTTAGTAACCCCTTCTAAACTCAACATTAAATTATAATATTTAATTTCCTTTTGTGGGTGTGAAGCCCCAACACAAGCAAACAAATTCCCATGAAGCCTTAGCTTCATCCCAAGGGATTTTTCATTGAATGAAAGTGTAATCTGTTTCCAATGAATATTCCCACATTCCTGACGTCGTGGCCACTAGTGGGAATACCTCTCGAAGCTACAAAACATCAACACTCCCTCTTAGCAAGGGAGGTATTCTCACCCACTCCAATGTCTCCTAGAAGTATCTATATCTCCCACACTGGAAGTGGCTCATCTTCCCACTCTGGATATGCTACCACAACTGCACTCCAATCCTCCTGATTGGATGCTACCTCTATCACTAAAACAAATCCAGTTGCATGGCATGGTCCCTTTTCGGAAGACATGTTGCTCCTAGAAGCCTCACGCTTTTGAGCCTCTTGCCTGACTTCCTCATCCCATGATATCTTCTTGACAGTTTTGGAAGATTCCTCTCTCCCACCTACATTTGAATATAGACTTCCTTTGTATGATTGATGCTCCCTATGAGGTCATTGACTCCCTCTAAAATATAAATTCCTCTGTACAATCTTGAGAGGTTGCTCCTCCCCATGGAATCTTGAGGGTTGACTCCCTCTGAGCCTACTAAACCTTTGGAGCTACATGCCCCTTATGAACCTATGCATCATGTGGAACTACCTTCTCCATGTCRTCTGTTACTCTACTATTACTCTCCATAACTTGCATAGGTTGGCCCTTCAACMTATATAGGTTTCCCTCTCTAACTCCAAGAATCATTGTTGTGTTGGAGTTGGATCTCATAGGCATGAATAACACCTATCTATTTTGAAACAAGACTGCGTAGCCCTTCTCCTCAATCGTTGATACTAAGATCACACTCCTCCTGAGCTCTAGCACCCATAGTACATTTGACACCCTCAATACATCTCCTGACTCCACCAAGAATGACATTGTTCTGGATCCTCATATTGCATGTTTGGTACCCATACCAATATCTACACACAAATCTGAGCCAGCCTCTATGAAGATATCAAAAAACTCTCATGCACCTATCATATAGCACAAGAGTTGGTGCTTCAAAATCAAATTCCAGTTTGCATTTTCGCTTTTCTATAAACCTACCAAATCATCATACATCTCATTGGTTGTCTTCTTCTCTTATATGTGAGGAATCAAGTGATCCTTCATGGAATCCAACAACATTTGCTTGGCCTTCACTTCCTTCTTTCTATGGGCTACCAATTCCTCTGGATTAGTGGGACTTGCAACCACACTCTCATCATACTCCTTGATATCATTATCCTCCAAGAGAAGGAGAATCTTGGCCTTCCAAGCCCGGAAATTTGTTTCCCCTTCCAACATGTCCTCAATATTCAAAGAGCTCACCATTGTGATCTGCCCAGAACAAAAACAAAAATATGCTACAACAATATTTTTGTACCTCCAATCTGCAGTAGCAAATGTGTCTCAAGAGATTACTCCCTCTCTTTATTCAAATCCTTTGCTCTGATACCATGTCAATTTTTCATATGCAACAAATTTCAGATCTGAAAATTACTTCCAAGTGATCCAAATAGTAAACCCTTGTTGTTATCACTAAACAATTTTACACTGAAATTATTGATTGAAAATTATAGCAGCGGAAACAACAATGTCATAGATAAATCATCCATACACATGAGACACAATTTTATGTTCTGTAAACTTTCAAATTCAGAAATTTCTAAGGTAAAAATCATCCCTCTCAACTATCACAAAATCACCAAATATGAGGACAAAACGACAAAATTAGCAAAATTCTCAGGACAAATTCCAACTTACCTAACATCAGTCTGTACGAACCTGCTACTTCCCAAAAAATCCTATCACACAACCTTAGATGTATGCAACTGTCTCCACTGAGACCCACGTACATATGCAACTGTGTCCACTAAAACCCTTCGTACATACACGATTGTTTCCACTGAAACATGTGTACATATACGGAAACACTTTCATACATTTCACACCACTCGTATGACTTCTTCCCTTCTACGATTGTCTTCCGAATGTGCGGCCTTCACCTCACACAAGTGATTTCCCTGCCAAGGAAAGAAAATAGAAGATCCATAACTCTAGTCTAGATTTTCCAAAGTTGCATGAATTCCCTTGTTGAAATCACCAAGCCTCCTAGCACAAGTACTCACTCACTTATGCTAACTCCATAATTTCACAATGAGATTTGTCACAATATTTGCTCTCCTTATATAGTAGTATAATAAGTGAGTTTAGGAACCCCTTCTAAACTCAACATTAAATTAGAATATTTCATTTCTCTTTATGGGTGTGAATCCCCAACAAAATCCTACAAATCCCATCACCAAGCCCATGAAGCTCTAGATTCATCCCAAAGGCATTTTCACCGAAATGAAAGTGTAATCTAGAGCCAATGAATATTCCCACATTCTCGACACCATGGCCACTAGTGGAAATACCTCCTGAAGCTAAACATAAACAGTTAGGGGCCATCCTTACCAGTCATACTTGTCCCAAATCTATGTCATACATTATAATTTTTAGTAACATTGCATAACCAAAAAATAAAATGTTTTTAAAATAAATAAAAAAATGTTATAACTTTAAAACACAAAAAAACACATGTGATATTTATTACCTATGTCCCTCCACTATGCTTCGGGAGGGAGTACCAACTCAATATCATGTCAAAAGTTAGTTTCATCATATGGGTAGTCCTCTATCATGACTATCTTCTCATCCCACCGATCGAATAAATCCTGACGGAAAGTGTTCATGGGAATGTCTCCCCTGAGGCGAGCCATGCAATTTGTCTACCTCTTCATCTTCGGTGTAGATGGCCCAATAAACAGAGTTGACACAAGTGAACACATCTAAGCGACTCACTCTAGGAAAATATAGATGAGAATCAAACCATAATTGAACTATTTAAGTCTTCTTATCCTACATCTAGTCAATTGATCCCTCATGTTAACTACCAATCCAGTACATTAGTCATATATTGTGGACCTCGAGCACTCTAGTGAATAGTGAATATGGGCTCGTGAGGCCAAGTGGGGTGTTATGTATCAAACTACCCTAGTAATAATGAACAAAATGGTACACAAGAGAAGCTACTAGACATATTTTATCTATAAATGGTTGATTCTCTTTCTCAACCCTGGTCGACAATGTGTAATAATATACTCATCCACGATACCAATAGTGTAGATTTTAACCTTGTACAATATTTGTTGCAAACATATTTTCAGTAAAAGAACAGAAAAGATACAATGGAAAATACAAACATTACACTGAGATTTTTCCATTGGAAACCCAAACCGGGAAAACCAACATATTCTATATTCATTCATAGTGATACATTATTTATAATAAAATATACATATAGGATCCAACGACATCCAAAACCCTAACCCAATGACCTGGATTAGTCAACAAAACTAATTCCTTAACCGGAAATAGAAAACCATGTGCCGAAAAACCGCCCAACAATGGACATGAAAATCGAGGCAACATGAAAAATGAGGCAAAAATGTGACACGTTTCTCGAGGCAAAAAAAATTCTTAGGGGCGCTGCCCCCCTACACCCCCCTCAAATCCCCCTATGCACCCAACACAACGCAG
Organism: Picea sitchensis; assembly: GCA_010110895.2. NCBI lineage: Eukaryota > Viridiplantae > Streptophyta > Pinopsida > Pinales > Pinaceae > Picea > Picea sitchensis. The sequence goes on along the minus strand of SNQJ01S0035520.1, from coordinate 97,731 downwards.
ACACTATTACTCGTGCAAAGAATATAACACATACCCAACATTCTCCCACTTGTTGTTTTCTTTACATACAAGGGGGCTAAAGGGTTACATAGTCACCAATCTAGGGCAGCAATTCCCATGGATCCTCTACACCAAGAGAACTTCTCAGTGCTAATAGATTTTGTTAATGAATCTGCAACATTCTTCAAAGTGTCCACCTTCATCAGCGATACTTTCTTTTCTTCAACCATGTCTCTCACAAAGTGATATTAAATATCAATATGCTTTGTCTTTGAATGATAAGTCAGGTTCTTCGCCAGAAAAATTGCACTCTAGCTATCACAATCTATCCTTACAGCTTGTTGTACCAACCCAATACCCGAACACAATATTTGTAACCACATTGCTTCCTTACTTGCATGAGTGGTTGCCATGTATTCAACTTCTATAGTTGAAAGTGCCACTACAGCCTATCTTTTTCTCATCGAACTTATTGCTCCTCCAAATAGGTTAAAACATACCCACTTGTAGATCTCCTACAATTTAGATCTTCAGTCCAATCTGCATCCTCAAAGCCATGTATATCCACCACTTTTTTCAATCTCAGTCTTCCTTGGTAGCACAATCCATAGCTAGCAGTGCCATGCAAATACCTGAAAACCCTTTTTACCGTTGTCCAATACTCCTTCCCTGGTGATCCAGGTGGATATTGGTGGCCACCCACCTATTCCACTAGCTCGAAAAATAGTTTTCCACCTTGGCAATTTTTCAGTAGTTTTTCGGATTCAAAACTTCTGAGGCCGTTTTGAGGCCCTAAACGATGTTTTTAAGGGATTTGGGGCCCATGTTACTATTGAAGACACTAACCTGGGCCATTCGAAATTTTTTCTTCTCGGTTAGACCTTTCCAACAGGCTATCGTGCACCTAAAACGAATATCGTATGCAAAAGTTACGACCCCGGGAAGTTGATGTACTAACTTACCGAAACGGGGCCCACGTGACTTTTGGCGCTTCATCTTGTACAGTTAGGTTTTTGGATGTCTAGGGTTTTTGACATTCCTTCTTATTGTAAAATTCCTTTAGAGACTCATTGTAACCATATTCTTGCGAATGAGCGCATTCGTCACATCTCTTCTTAGAGATAAGATGCCACCATTCCAACAAGCTTGTTTTTCGTTGTATTTTACAGTTTCAACTTATTTCCTTATTGAATAGAAAACTAGTTTTACTATATATCTGTTATTTTACGTTAAGCATCTTTTAATAATCTAAATTCATTTCATTATGCTCATAAAATCTAGATCAGTGGTATCAGAGCGGTCTACTCCTTGTCGACTTAATTCATGTCCCCAACGAGGTCAGGGTACAAAGAATTGGGTCTCGAGCTTGTTTCTCTTGAGGACAAAAAATATCGCATGCCCAAGCGACCTCTTATGGCAGGAGAAAATAAAGATGACGGGACAGGAGATCTTTTCAAAATGTTTCTTGAGGAATCCCTCACACAACAGAGGAATGAGATCATGGATAGTTTCGCGCAAATCCTTCGGCGACTACCAACAGGCGACGCATCTTCCTCAAGCGGAGGCGTCGCCGCCTTCAAGGTACAAATCAACTTCGATATTCCTATATTTGAAGGTCAGGTAGATGCATATGATGTAGAAAAGTGGTTGAATCTACTAGAAGGGTATTTTTCTGTCCATAACTTTTTCAATAGAGAAAAGATTACTTTTGCGCTCCTCAAAGTTGTTCCTCGTGTCAAAGATTGGTGGGAAAATTTCAGTGAGCAAAAGGAAAGAGAGGAACCCTCATTATTTACTGTCATGACCACCTGGGAATCCTTCAGGGATGATATTAAGGAACAATACTACCCTGTTGGAAGTTATGATGACTTGTATACCAAATGGACCACATTGCGGCAAGAAAGAGACCAAGCAATGCCATAATTCACAAATATATTCCATACCTTGCGCACCAAGCTGGGTATCAAATATTCAGAGTGACATCTGGTGCTCAAGTATCGAGGTGTTCTTCATAGATACATCTAGACCGAAATGGAATTTATAGACATCTCTTCCTTGGGCGTGGCCTGCAGATATGTCGTCAAAATCGAGCAGAAGATCAAACAAAAGACGCGGCAATTTGGGGCTGGGAACCCCGCACAACAAAATCTAGGAAAGGGTGGCCCCAACCCACAAAACAAAGGATAGAGAAAATATGGACAGTATCAGGACAACCAGTCCAAGCCACAAGCAAAGAAGGACACCAAAAAGACAAAGAAAGATACTGGGAAGTGGTACAACTTTCATAAGAGCCCTTGGCATAACATTGTTGACTGCCACTCAAAGGAGTCGTTGGTGGACGATGTGAAAGACTCTAAATCAAATGTGGGTTCTGACTCTGAGTCAAAACCAGAAAGGGGAAGATGGATCATTGACGTGAAACCTAGTTCCATCGTTTCTACCACCAAGCTCCAACCTGGTGAACCAGACAAGCCAAAAGAAGGAGAGTGCCTCTTCCATTCACAGATGTGGGTAAAAGGCACCCCACTTCTCTTCATCATTGATAGCGGTAGCCCGAAGAACTCATCTCAGCAGAGGTTGTCAAGCGGCCAGCCCTGCCGACAACGTCGCACCCACAACCCTACACCATTGGATGGCTCTGCCAAGGAAGTGATCTCCGCGTCAGCCAATAGTGTCGATTATCATACGACATCAAGCCCTGCAAAGACGAGGTATTGTGTGATGTTGCTCCTCTCAAAGTTTGTAATGTTATTTTGGGCCAACCTTATTTATGGAAACATTATGTTGTATATGAGTCTAGGCCTCGTAGTTTTATTATTACTTTGAACAAGAAATTTTACAGGACACTCGAGGCAATACCTCCTAGTGTTATTTCCTTGATCTCTACCAAGCAATGTAAGAAGGTCATCTCTCAGACTGGGAAATTTTTATTCTTCGTGCTTCACTCTCAGAGTGAGAAAAAGATTGCAGCCACATCCAAGGCCTCCACGGTATATCTCTCCACACAACAGAAGTAAGTGGATAAGTTCATGGAAGAATACTCAGATATCTTCTCCTCTCCTACCAGGGTACCTCTGCACTGCTAGGTCAATCATCCCATCTATCTGACCCCATGCGCACCGCTACCCAATGGGCCATTATATCACCGCTCTCTGTTAGAAAATGACGAGATCAAGAGGTAGATCCAAGAACTGCTCCACAAGGGGCACATCTATCCCAAATCATCACCTTGTGGGAGCCCAATCGTGTTGGTGCAGAAGAATTACGAGACCTGGTGACTCTGCATTGATTATCAGGCCCTGAATAAAATCACAACCTGAAACCAGTACCCATTTCCCCAAATCCACAACCTCCTTGATCATCTCACAGGGGACAAATACTTTAGTAACATTGATCTGAAGTCTAGCTGCCACCAGGTCCCAATAGAATAAACAAATGTATGGAAGATTGTCTTCAAGTCAAAAGAAGGTCTTTTTGAATGGCTGGTCATGCCCTTTGGTTTGACAAATGCTCCAATAAATTTTATGAGGATGATGGACGATATCCTATGAACTTTCACCAATACTTTTGTAGTGGTCTATCTGGATGGCGTCCTCATCTATAGCAAGACTTGGACGGAACACTTGTAGCATATTCAGCAGGTTTTTCACACCTTGCAGCAACACAAACTATATGAAAACTTGGAAAAATGCTCCTTTTGCATGGACATGGTCCATTACTTAGGATACATCATTGATCAACATGGTGTGCATGTGTATCTATCCAATATCCAAGTCATCCATGTTTGGCCAGCCTGAACCACACTCACTGAACTTCGAAGCTTCTTAGGCCTCGCCAATTTCCATCGCAGGTTCGTGCTGGGATTCTCTCATATCGTATGGACCCTCAACCAAGTAACCAGGGGTGGCGATAAGGAAAAATTTGTGTGGGGCATGTCCCAAAAATAAGCCTTCGATGACTTGAATAAGTATTTGTGCTCATCCCCGGTACTTTCATTACCCGACCTGCAACATCCCTTTGAGATCGAGACAAATGTTTTGGAATATGTTGTGGGTGTCGTTCTCACTCAACACAGCCACCCTGAGGCATATCATAGTGAGACACTATCAGATGTTGTCCATAAGTACCCTACTTAGGACAAAGAAATGCAATCCAATGTGAAAGCTTGCCGCCAGTGGAGACATTACACTCTTGGGAAGGAGATAGTCATCCACACTGATCACAAGCCACTACACTTCATGCAGACCCAAGGCAAATTGTAGAATGACCGCCATCATAAGTGGTCAACATACTTATAGTAGTTCCACCTCAACATCAAGTATAAAACAGGAAGTACCAACCAAGTTGTTGACTGCCTCAGTGTTACACATCAAAATTACTCACTTCAATGATGAGTTATTGTCGTCATTACAAGTGTCGCAGACAGCATACAGTCATCTTGCCCATGTTGTGTCTCGAATGACATCACAGGGAACACTTGAAGACACCCTTAGACACTGGTTCAAGAAGAAGAAATCATTTGATGAAGAGTACAAAGCTTTTTCCATGGAAAAAACCACTTAAAAATGAATTTTGAAGGCCAGCGCTCCCCTACCCACTGTCAGGGAGTGCCAGCGCTCCTTAACCTTCTTTGGGGGAGCGTTCCAGCACTCTGTGCACCCTTCTGTGGGAGAACTGGGATTTTTTGAGGAAATTTTTGGCAGCGCTCCTCTACCCATTGTCAGGGAGTGCCAGTGCTCCTTGCCCTCCTTTGGGGGAGCATTGCAACACTCTGTGCCCCATTCTGGGGGAGCGTTGGGCTATTTGAGGAAAATCATGGAAAAATCCCCCTCATCTCTAGAGTTGGTTAGATTCAAATATGAGGTCAAGGATGGATCTTAGGGAAGATCCACAACTGATGGATAAGGATCCTCAACCTATCCCAAGAATATCTAAAGTGGTTGGGTCTCTCCAAGGTTATATAAGGAGGCCTTCTCATGGTGAAATAGATGGAGAAATTGAGAGATACCTAACTTATGATCTCATGAGAAGTGGTATTAGAGAACATTGAAGGCATCAAACTTATGATCTCATAAGGGAGATAATCAGTGAAGCATAGTCATTTTTTTTATGGATCATTTGAGAAAGGGGTTGGACAAGGAGAGCTTGGTGAGGTTGTTGCATCTTCATCAAAGGTCTATAAGTATTGCTATCGAGTTCTCATTAATACATGTGCTTGGCCTGTTTCCTTTAAGATTGTGTATGCCTACATGAACTTGTCTTTAATGGATAGATCTAGTTTCAAACTAATCGTAGTAGAATAGGAAACATGTTTTGTATTTGATTGGATTGCAGGACCTGTTGAAGAGCTTGTGGATCAGAGCTCAACTTGGAAATGGGCGAGGACAAACATCGTAAAAAGGTACATCTTCTTCCTCTTCTCTATAGATTAGTTTAGCTAGGTTTAAAGGGGTGTCAATGACCAAAGTTAGCACCTTTATGTATTGATCTTAGAGATTTAGGGTTCAAGAGGGAATCCACCTGTCTGCAAGGGGATTTTCCTGTAACAGAAATTGGTGACTCCACTGGGGATCGAAGCTTTCAGTTTTGGTTTCCTTCCTTGGTCTTGTTTTTGGCCTTTTCTCACCTTTAGATCTTATTCATGTTGTGTCTTTGATTCCTAGATGTACTGTTGTTGGCCCTTGAATTCATTCCATACACACTAAATTTATGGATTTCCTAAGTTTGTTTTTAGTTCTAGGTAATATTTTGGTCTTCTGAGAGCCCAGTGCTCCCCTGCCTCTACCACCAGAGCAATGACACTCCCTTGCAGGCTCCCACAGAGCGATGAAATGCTCTGGTACCTTTGACACCAGAGTGTTGGCCTTTTTCTGCCAAAAATATTTTGGGGAGTTGATCTCTGAGTCTAGTTTTTGCTTTTTCCTCTACTCGGGGCTATTACCATCTCAATGTGTGCTTGTTTTTGGCCTCCAACATTTTGGTTTCTAAGAATTCATGATGTTTTGTTTGGATTTTTGACATCTTTCTTCCTTACTTTGAGTCACTCTTCTTCCCTGATATTTGGAGTCGATCTACTGTTTTCTTCTCATTTATCTGAATGAATGAAAGTTGTTGTAAGGAAATTCAAAGATCTATTCACTATTTCATTTTTATCTTTGAGGTCTTTTCTCCAAGCATTTCCTCTTGTTTGAATTTGGTTTTATTTTTGTTTCTTGTTTGATCACAACGACGGTGTGTTTTTTGTTTATGTGAATTTTTCTTCTGATTGCTTAAATCTCACAGATCTTGAAGTCTGATTAACGTAGGAAGCCTTACATCAAACTAATTATCAGTCACATATAAACAAAAGGATATTTTTTCATGTTTGGTTTTTGGATATTGGAACCAATTTCTGAAAATTTTAGCATTGTATTGGATTCTTGGTTGAGAACAATTGCATGAGGTCATTGCATCTTAGTGTTTGACAGTGAAAGGAAAACCCATTCTCCTTCCCTTAAATAGACATTCATTGAAAGAAAAGACTGCTTATCATTTCTTATGCATGTTTTTGGGAATTGTGTCATAATACCATTGGTTTTCACTCTCATACACCTCTAAGTAAACAACAGCCTTAAAATTAAGTGCTAAACTAAAATTTATCAGACATTTTTACATTTTCTGTTAGCAAACCTACATTAGCTTAAGGTGTAGGGATTTGGAATAGGTTGAAAGGATAAATTTCCAAAGTTGTCAAACAAACTTAGCATCTTACGATAGGGAGAGCAAATCCAATTTTTGTATCAGCTTGTTGGGATCCCCCTCTCACACAGGGGTTATGCACAAGGTCGTGTTCGGGAGAGTTACGAATATTATCCCTCCGTGGTTCAATAGTTCGTAGTAGTCAGATCGTATATTGGGGGTTCTTCTTGAGGTTCAACTTTCTTCATTTGGTCTCGGTGCTTCATGAATTCCTAATCTGTTCGGCGTCCTCTGGAGTTCTACCGGTCCACTTGTCCTCAGTTCTCTTGAAGGATTTCAGACTTGTTATCCTACCCATATGTTCATACTGGATTGTCGACTGTACCTGCCCAGGGGTTGACTGCGAGTTGGTGACCTTAGTAGCCATAATATTTAGGGTCTTTACACAAGGTGACGGTGAAGGGAAGTCTCACTGTACCTGGAAAAGACATTGGTCAAACTCACTCGAGCTCCTTGGAGGGTAAATCCACAATTACTTTGTGGAAGCTTGCACCAAGGCGTAAGTCCGTTAAGCAGGTTTCCAATGTAACTGATCCACCCGCTCTATCCCCGCCCCTTCCTATATTGATCTTGTGACGTTGGATTTCATCACCAACTAGTGGTTTCATTGTGGGAAGGTTTGTTTGATTGTTTGCTTCTCAGATCAGTAGCATCTGTTGTTTGTTTTACTTAGTGGACCTTAGGTCGAGTCAGTGATAATGGCATCAAATCCTGGGACTACCAATGGAGGAACCCCTTGTCTCGGGGAACCTTTCACCTTTCCTCTTTTGGAAACATTGGTCCTCCGTACATTGCCACACTGAGTCTTCCGGGACTCACCAATAGATTACTGGTTTGGTTGTTCCCCACTCCGGTGATATCAAATCTTCCCAGTGCTTTAGCTGCACCTAATACTTTAGATGTTTGTACACCACCCACACATCAACCTCATGTCGAATTTTCGCCTTCTTCACCCATTAAGTCTCCTTCCCTTTCTCCTTCTTCACCTAGTGAAAGTTATAAAGCGAGTAGCCAGGTTGATAAGAAGAAGAAGAAACATAAAGAGAAGAAGAAGAAGAACCTGAAAAGGAATAAGCCTCCAACTACATCAGATGTTGGATCCAAGCAACCAACTATTGTTAATAGTACTAGGAGTGTTGATGAGGTGAACAAGATTAAAATGAAGAATCTGAAACCCAAATTCCCTTGCAGTCTTTGTAAGGGTGACCACTTTCTGAGGGATTGCCCTGGTCTTCCCAAGGTCTTAGAAATGTGGTCCTCCATTTCATCGACCCCTGCTCGACATGCTGGTGACACCCCGTCAACTAGTGACATTAAGGTTGGTAAGAAGAAGACAACTATCAAATTTCCTTGTATGTTATGTGAAGGTGATCATTATTCTCACCTTTGTCCTCGTATGGACAAGGCTTCTTCTCTTTTGGAAAAGATTCAACTTCCAACTGATTATCGTAATATTTCCCCCAAACCATCGTTAGTTGATGGAATGGTCAATCTGGTTCCATCCCCAGTCAGTCTGGTTGATCAGGTGGTCAATATAGTTTCATCCTCGGTTGAATCACTAACCAAAGTAGTTGATCCAGTTCCGTCATCAATCAGCCCCACTTTTCATTTGAAAAGTGAAACCCAAGTGATTGGTCTAGTCCCGTCATTGGTCAGTCCCACCCTTCATCTGAAGAGTGCTAATGTGGTCAATCCCACTCCTCCTCTGACGAGTTCCAAAGTGGTTTCTTCGGTCCCTTCATCGGTCAGTCTGGTTGATCATGTCGTCAATCTGGTCACGCCCTTAGTTGAACCAGTTGACAAAGTGGTTGATCTGATCCCATCTTCGGTTGATCTCGCTCTCTCATTAGAGAGTGAAACCCAAGCAGTCGATTTGTTTCTACCTGTTGACCCCATTCTCCCCTTGGAGAATGAAACCCAAGTGGTTGATTTGATTTCATTATCAATCGATCCTACTCTCCCGCTAGAGAGTAAACCCGATTTTGCCCATGTTTTTCTCATTGATACAGAATCTACCATGTTGGGGGGTGTTATCCACATTTTTGGTTATCAAGATGATGACATGATAATGACATGGTGATAGAAGATCTGACTCTTCACTAAGATCATTTTCATGGAGAAAGTTACACTTATCAGCTTCTCAAAATCACACTTTTGAAGACAGTATGCAG
>SNQJ01S0035520.1:72885-83495 GCA_010110895.2 Picea sitchensis | reverse complement strand
CATGTCATCCACATACAAGACCAAATAAATCAAATGATCACCAATTAATTTAAAATACACACATTGATCCTCTTTGCTTCTTGTGAATCCAAGTCCCAACATATAAGTATCAAATTTTTTATACCACATCCTTGGTGATTTTTTTAAGCCATACAGGGACTTTTTCATCTTGCATACCAGCTCCTTCTTTCCCTTCACATCATAACCTTCTGGTTGCTTCATATAGATTTCTTCTTCTAGATTCCCATGTAGGAATACTATCTTCACATCCATATGTTCTACTTCAAAATAAAATGCAGCAACAACAGATAACAGAAATCTTATAGAGGTTAACTTGGCAACAGGAGAAAAAATATCACCAAAATCAATTCCCTCGACGTGAGAATAACCCTTTTCTACTAACAGAGCTTTGTATTTCTCCACTTTTCCTTCTGCATTCAACTTCTATTTAAATACCCATTTGTTTCTAATGGGATTTCTTCCAGTCGGAAGCTCCACTAGATCCCAAGCCTCATTCTTATCCAAAGCTTCCATTTCTTCGTCCATGGCCCTTTTCTAGAGATTTCCATCCTCTGAATACACTGCCTCCCTGACAGTTCTAATATCATCATCAGTAATAGACAAAGAAAAAATTGAACAGAAATCATATGGAGTATACCTTTCCGGTAGCCTTCTTTCTCGAACCAATCTCCTCAATACTAGAATATGAAGATTTTCTTCTTTTGATTCATGTTCTTCTATAGAGTCTGACTCATCATCCTTTAAATCAAACTCTATTTTCTTTGGTTCTTCCTTACTTGGTAGGAATTCATGTTTAACAACATCCTTCATTTCACTAAATACCACATCTCAGCTATACACTACCTTCTTAGTTTCTGGGTTTCAAAGCTTATAACCTTTGAGACCATCTTTATATCCAATAAAGATACACTTTCCAGCCTTCTTATCTAGCTTACTCATGTTTTCCTTTGGAACATGAACATATGCATCACAACCAAATACCTTGAGATGTGTGAGAGAAGGTTTCTTACAAGTCCATACCTCTTGTGGAGTCCTTTCATCTAGTGCTAATGAGGGTGATATGTTGACCAGGTAACATGCAATACCCACTTCCTCTACCCAGAATTCTTTCCCTAACCCGACACCACTGAGCATGCACCTTGATTTTTCCATCAACGTGATGTTTATCCTTTCTGCAAATCCATTCTACTGAGGTGTATATGGAGTGGTCTTATGCCTTTCTATACTGCACTTCTTACAGAATTATTCAAATTCATTCCCGCAAAACTCTCTGCCATTATCTATCCTCAACACCTTAATTATTTTCTCTGTTTGATTCTCAACAAGAGCCTTAAACTGTTTAAACCTATCAAAGAATTCATATTTATTCATGAGGAAATATATCCAAGTATTCCTCGAGAAGTCATCTATAAATGAGACATAGTACACATATTTTCCCAATGATGGGACCGATACAGGTCCAAAAACATCACTGTGAACTAGCTTTAAAATTCCTTCTGCCCTCATTGCACCAAAGAGGAATATTACCCGATTCTTCTTCCAATATACACAATGTTCATAGAAATCAAAATCAAAAGAGAAGTTAAACATACCTTCAACCATACCTTTACTGTGTAGTAGTCGAATACCCTTCTCTCTGATATGCCCTAGTATTTGATGCCACATCATAACCTTTTCTCCAGAGACTGTAGGTGTTCTTTCTTCTTCAAATCCAATATCAATAAAAATGGAACTATTACACCCATCAATAATAGTTCTTCCTTGCAGCTTATACAAAGTTCCAAACCGAACTCCTTTCAACAACACCATTTCTCCTCGAACCATCCTGCAAATTTCCTTTTCAAATATTGTTTTTACCCCTGCATCGTCCATTTTTCTTACAGAAATCAAATTTTTGGCCAAACTTGGGATGTGCAGAACACTAGGTAATGTTCTAATCCTTCCATCTATGAGTCTCAACTTGACTTATCCTCTTCCTATGATTCTGGTTGTCGAATCATCACCTAGGAAAACATTTCCTCCATCATACCTTTCATATTCACAGAACCACTCCCTGTGGGGAGTCATATGAAAGGATGCACCTGATTCAACCAATCGTGCCTCATGATCTGCATGTGTGCTTGAATAATCCGAGTACACATCCCCTCCTTCTTCCTTGGAGGTCTTTTCTTCTGTAGAAGGAGATTCTTCAGATCCCTTCTTTTTCTCAACTTTGGATCTACATTTATTCTTGTAGTGCCCTTCTTTTCCACATCTCAAACATACCTTTACAAACTTTTGGGGAGATTTAGATCTACCCTTATACTTATATCTCCCACTTGAGAACTTAGATCTATTTCTTTCTTGGGAGCGTCCTCTTGCAAATAATGCGTTTGTGCTCTGTCCTTCCATATTCTTTCATCTCATCTCCTCCGACAACAAGGATGAAACCACTTCATCAAACTTCAAGTCAGTTGTATTACTACCTATGTCCACAACCAAACTATCTCACAAGTCTGGTAAAGATCACAGTAAATTGATACACTTATCTTCATCTGAAATTTTAATCTCAACAGATACTAACTGACTTACCACAATATTGAAAGCGTGCAAATGCTCTAACACTGAGTCTCCATCTCTCATCCTCAGATTATACAGCTTATTTCTCAGGAATAGTTTATTTACTAGGGACTTAGACTGATACAACTTCCCCGACTTATCCCATAAATCCTTGGTTGTAGCTTCCTCTGACACATTCAGTAATACTGAATCTGAGAGACACAATCGGATTGTGCTCTTCGCCTTCCAATCCAACTTTTTCCAGTCATCTGTTGAAGTTCCTATAGGTGCAGTACCTGAATCTACCATGATCCACTAATCTCTGCCCACCAACAAATATTCCATCTTGAGCTTCCACAACTCAAAACTTTGCCCATTAAACTTCTCGGTCTCCATTTTCGAATTTCTTGCAATTTCTTTTCACCTAAAAAATCAATACCACAAATATCCCACTGTAACAAGGCTTCTGAGCCAAACCCTTGACCACAAAGGCGTCCCCCTGAAGCCCACAAAGCTCTAATACCAAATGTAGATTTTAACCTTGTACAATATTTACTGCAAACATATTTTCAGTAAAAGAATAGAAAAGATACAATGGAAAATACAAACATTACACAGAGATTTTTTCCTTGGAAACCCAAACCGAGAAAACCAACATATTCTATGTTCATTCATAGTGATAAATTGTTTACAATACAATATACATATAGGATCCAGCGACATCCAAAACCCTAACCCAATGACCTGGATTAGTCAACAACCTTAATTCCTTAACCGGAAATAGAAAACCATCAGCGAAAAATCGTGTGCCGAAAAACTACCCAACAATGGACATGAAAATCAAGGCAACACAAAAAAAGAGGCAAAAATGTGACACGCTTCCCTTGGAAACCCATCTAGGAAAAACAACAAATTGTTTTAGAGTTGTGCCTCTAATTCTATTCATGATTCATCTTCATTGTTTACAATATAATATATAGGATCCCATGGCATCCAAAAGCCCCTAATCCATTGACCCAGATTAGATTACAACCTTAATTCCTTAACCAAAATTAGAAATCCATGGGTTGAAATACGATGTGCCACTAAACCACCAAAGGTGAAAAACCACCTCCGCCAAAGGTGAAAGACCACCCAAAAATTTGGCGAATAAACCCGCAATTTGTTTTCGGGGGCTCTGCCATTGAAAGACCTAATAAGGGGACCCACAATAGTACAAATAATATAACACATACCCAACACTACTTGACTACTAAATTGAAGATCTTGTATATGTGAGGGATGACGATGGGCCCTCCAATTTTTAAGATATTGGCTTGGTAGCCTTCTATGTCCTTAGCTTTCCCTTTTATGAGTCGCTAACCCCAAAATTTATGTCTTCTATAGAAAACACTTCATCTTCTATATAAATGTTTGAAATGTTGTCCAAAACAATAGGGGATTCATAAATATTTTTGAGGTAGGAGTTCCAGTACTTTAGGGGAATCATATTAATTTCTTTAATTTTATGAGTCGAAATTTGCCTATAGAATCTCTTAGGATCTAAATTTGATAGATGCAAAAGCTTATCTTTTTTTCTATTTAGGTAATGTATTTTTTTTCCTTTTAATTAGGGATTTATATATTTTTATATTATTTGATTTTAAGGACTCATTAGCAGCATCCCTAATGGATTTTCTAACAATTTTACACTCATTATACCAAGGGTTGGTCTTCCTATTTTTCTTTTTACATAACACCTAGATACAGAATTTGTTAATGGTCGTAGAGAGGGTTGTCGTAAAATTATGATAGAGGTATTCAATATTGTTCTTATACAATAGGATATTTAGTTCCTATTTAAGTTCTTTAAGAAAAGATCAACTTTATTTTTGTCAAAAAGTACATGCCTTTGGTTACCATAGTTTTCTTCAATGGAGTTTTTGCGTATGACAAAGTTCAAAGTTAGGGCTAAAAGTCTATGATCAGAGTCAGGCTCATGGTCATTTAAAAGGTCAAAATTTACTATCTGGTTGTATATGTGGATATCTCATATCAAATAGTCCATGCCAATATTTCTTAGCAAATGGATACAAGTCATTCAATTAGAATTTGGCCACTTCATTAGACCATTACAAATTATCATATCTTGAGAACTACAAAGCTTGATTAGCTCGGCACCAAATAAATTCTCTATCAGGGCTTTTGAGTTTCTTTTATACCTATTAGTGAAAACAAGGTCCTCATCTAGCCAAAGAGGATTAGGGTTGGAGTCATTGATTAGAAGAATAGCTTGATTAGTTACAATTCTAGCATTAAAGTGTCATAGCACGAGGATACTACTTTCATTTCTTAGGTTGTAAATATCTTGTTTTAGGTTTTTGTAGGGACAATTATTATCTAGATTTTTTTTCTTATAAAAAGTAGAATTGATAGGTGCACAGTAATAGGCTTCTACATAAATATTCTTAGCATTAATATCTAAAATCTTCATCCATATGTATTGATTGAGAGGGTCATTCTTATGAGGCAGAAAGTGAGGAGAAATGTTCATTTTTATGTAGTAAGCTATGTCTTCAATCCCTCTCCAGCATGATTTCTTATTCCATGTTGACCACAATACAAATCTTTCAATGTTAAGGACCTTATATTCTTCATGCTCCAAGTTTCAACCAGAAATATAATATCAATTTCACTCGAGATCCAACTTGATATAGACCCTTTACTCCATGGAAAACCATTACAGTTTCATGAAAGGATCAAGTGTACCAAATTCCTATTTATTATTATTGTTATCATCTCTATCTCCGATAACAACTTTTTGATTTTTAGTTATTGTCCATTTTCCTTCCTTCCTAGCTTATTTTACCTTTTGCACTTCCTTCCTTAATTGTACTTGGTCTTTTGGAATGATATCTTCATTCATAAATATTCTTACTCATTTAAGCTTGGATTTTTGTTGACTATTCCATATGTATAGTCATTAGATCTTACCTTAACCCTAAACCTATCTTTATATTCAATTGTTTTGTCTAGCCTCTTTGCTTCTATGAGGCAAGTTGTTTCAATTTGTGATTTAGTTTTTAGTTTTTCCTTTAATATTGTCATGGTGCCCTCATCTTTGTGCTCTTTTATACCAAAAATAATGAGGTCTAAGGCTCTTTTGTTACACTCATGGTCTAATTCTATGAGCTTATGCCTATTCATTTCCTCTTTGATGGGTTTGTTATCCAAGTTACATTCCAAGTTATTACACTCATGGTCTAAGTCTATGAGCCTATGCCTATTCATTTCCTCTTTGATGGGTTTGATATCCAAGTTACATTCCAAGCTATTTAGAGCCAAATTGTTCATTATATTTTCTTCCAGTTCTTTAATCTTGTCCCTAAAATTAAGATTTTCTTAGACCTCTTATCTTTGAGTTGATTGTTTCTTTTCTTAGTTTTATTTCTCTAATTTTTATAATTTAACATCCATTTTCTAGAACTTGATCTCTAAACCTAATATTCTATTGTTTATTTGTATATAAATCTTATCTCGTAAGAATTTGAATTTATTAATAAACATTCCTTTTAACTCTATTTGAAGTTTGAGTTCTCTCTTCTTCTTGCCATTTCTCTAATGTTTCTATACCGTCATACAAATTATCCAATATTATTTTATCATAGGGTTTGGACCCGTGCTTCTTTCAGATTTATGCATAGATTGCCGCACATAGTTCTAGGGTTCACTGCAGGTTCGTTCATTGACCTAGGGTTTTGTTCATGTGTCCTAGGATTAATTCAATAATGCATTCAATCTCAGACCATAGAGACCCATTCAATAATGAGACAATAGAAATGAGACGCGCTTAATAGCAGAGATAAGTCACACCGCAGAGATGAGAGACCGAAGAGATAATTATATAATTTAGATTGAAATTTATGTGTCAAATAAAGAAAAATATGTTAGTATTGTCGAAGAATTCTTGAATAAAATTATTATAACATAAAAATTAAATTTACATTTACAGTGTAATATAAGATGTGTACATCTTATACTTAATATTTTTAATTTAATTTTGTTTTAAATTTAATATTTTAAATTAAATTAAAAAATCAGATATTTAATAGGAAAATAAAATTTTAAAAATATATAAAATTTATTGTTTTAAAATTTATATTTTTAATATCAAATATTTGAATTTAGATTCTTGTGTGATCGTTTTTGCGAATTAATCTATTAAAATTAAGATGAAATTAAAATAATTGATACTATAAATGCAAATACAGTGTAATTTAAACTGTCTTGAAAGTGTTTTCTAACTGTTTTAAATCAGATATTTAATATGAAAATAAAGTTTTGAAAATATATAAAATTTATTATTTTAAAGTTTAGATTTTTAATATCAAAAAATTGAATTTAGATTCTTGTGTGGTAGTTTTTACTAATTAATATATTAAAATTAAGATGAATTTAAAATAACTGATACTATCAATATAAATATAATGTAATTTAAACTATGTCTTCAAATTATGTTTTGAAAGGAGTTGTTTAATTGTTTTAAGTTTTGGTTGTTTTGGTGGGAATTTAAAGACTTAAACCTGCAAGAAATCACTATACTATTTTCTGCTTTTTAAATTGTATTTTTGAATGTTGAAATGGATTCAGCTTGCTGAAAAACTTTAGAACACCTTAATTATACAGAAATAACCACTCAAATCTGCAAATCCAACAATTACTCATAACAAATATCACTCAAAACTAGGCACAAGGAATATTTTTATTTTATAAATAAATATAAATACAAATAAATAAATTAATAAAATAAAATGGGAAAACATAGATGAAAAATCATAAAACATATATACAAATGATTATAAACATTTATAATGATAAAATAATAAAATAAAATGGGAAAACATAGATGCAAAATCATAAAACATATATATAAATGATTATAAACATTTATAATGATGGAATAAGGTTAATAAATCTATACAAATATCCATATTTATGGAAGAAGTTTAATAAATTGAGAGTTTTTTTTTTCAAGATATAAACATTTATCTGAGCAAACCATAGATTTTTTAGGGCACAAGGTTGTTAATAATGAGAACTTAAAGTCATGAAAACAATATGTTCATAATGAGCTCAACATATCATTTATGAGAATAGAATAAAACTTGCCTAGTAACCTAACTGTTATAAGTTTTTGGTCTTTTCTAAGCATATTTTCTGTTTAATTTTGCCTTAAATCCAGAAAGAGATTGTCGGATCTGCATATTTGAGTGATTAAATATGTATAATTCTAATGTCTTATGGGCTTTTGAACAGGGCGAATCCATTTCTACATTTAAAAATGTAATTTAAACAATAGAAAACTGTGATTTCTTACAGATTTATATAACTGAATTCAAGAAAAATACAATTTAAACAATAAAAAATTGATTTCGTATAAATTTATATAACTAGATTCAGAAAAAAAAAACAAAAAAATATAAAACAATTAAACAACAACAACTGGAAGATCACACTCCAACACACAAATACTCAATTCATACATCCAACTCCAACCCACAGCCACTTAATCATAGATCCAATAGTCCCACTGAATCATAGATCCAATAGTCTTCTTATTTATATATATCCAGAAGAGGAAAGAGAATTATCATGATCGTCTGTGATGGAATAATACTCTTCTTATTTATATATATCCAAAAGAGGAAAGAGAATTATGATGATCGTCCGCCATGATTAAGCATTGCATTTGACGGAAGCTACAGTGAGTCGATAAATGAAACTGTTGGCATACCTAAACGATACAGTGTCTCCCGCCTTCAATTTCTTTCCATCGTTCACCAAGCAATTGTTGTATGCTACCCGCCTGAATAATTTAGGGTTTACCTCTACTGCTGAGGCGAACGCGCCGCACCTGATGCGGATATTTTTTATTGCGCAGCCACTCTCGCATGTGTTCGTAATGTGTACATTAAATGCAGGTATACCATTTGGCAATGGATAAACGAATTTCTGACTCACTTTAATGTCTCGCTTCGAGCACACATTACCAATAATATGTTTGAAGCCGAAGCTGCCTGAATTATTTCCAGCAATTTGTGTCAGATTATTGGATGATCCATCTCCTCCTCCATTCAGAACAACAAGCTGCCGCGAGGGTTCAACCTGTGAGAGAAAAAACGTTAAGAATATGCAGACTGCACACAATAGTGAAACAAGGTCGTTCACATAGGGGCCGCGGCCATTACTAACGCAGGTTGCAGGCATCGTTGAAGTAATCTTTCACACAGCTTCCTCCTCAAATTTGATTCTATTCCAATTCTCTAATTTCATTTGACTTGCAATAAACTCATACGGATACAAAAAAATGAATATAAAGATGAACAAGAGCCATTTGAATTCTTCTTCGTAGCTAAGAATTCGGAACAACCGTCTCAGATCTCATGAAGTCATTTATTGAACTTACGTAAGCCACCAAGTTAAGCTCGATTCTTTTAACAGATAAAGCTGATTTGCTTAATCCATTTTGATCCTTCGTAGCTCAGAATTCAGAACAACCATCACAGCTGTTATGAACTCATTTATTGAATTCACGTAAGCCAGCAAGTCTGTTAGTAACAAAAGCTAACCTTGATCCTTTTAACAAACATATAATTTGCTTATCTCAGCCATTAAGATCTGCCATTCCATCCATATTTATAGATTTCTGTTCAGATTTTGAACGATCTGAATGAAATTTGAAAAAAATTAAGTGAGAAAAGATAAAAACCTAGAAGCGTAGAACGTTTAGAATACGTAACAGATTATTTGCTTTATCTCAACCATTAAGATTTGCCATTTCCGTAACAGATTATTTCTGGATTTCTGATCAGATTTTGAACGATCTGAGCGAAATTCATGAGAAAAAAAAGTAGGTGAGAAAAGATAAAACCCTAGAAACCTGGAACGTTTAGAATACGTCATTTTTCATATAAGATTTTTATGCCTAGCACGCCGAGATATGTTGGAAAGCTAGTGCGGCTCCCTTTGACCTGTCACAACCTTTTCTTTATTTGGAAAGTTTCTTTCGAAAATTTGGGTATCGCTTTCCGTGATTTCACTGCCTTTACATATTTAATTGACGAAGGGTATGAAATTGGAGTTGGCTAATTCGGCAGTAATTTTTTTTAGGTAGGTTTTTTTAGTGGTTTGTTTTTTAAATTTTTGGCCAATCCAAAATTCTGATCGATTTTTTGAATATCTGGTTGGTTTAAAATGGGGTATAATTCTTGAGCTAAGATTATGAAATGTATAGAACATTGATCCATGCAAAATTCAGACTATCCTTGAAAATTTGGTCGGATTAGGGTCTATTTTCTCTCCTGAAAATCGAAACTCTCTAAGGAATATTGCTCCAAAGTTAGCTTACTCCTATGAAAATTGGTGTAGATTCACTATTTTGATTATTAATTTTAGAGTATTTAATGATTTCCATAAATTTAAATTTAATTTGTGTATGAGAATTTTTGAAAAACACTTTGTCAAAGTTGTTTAGTTGTTTATCACTAATTTTAGAGTATTTAAAGATTTTGATAAATTTAATTTGTGTATGAGGAGTTTTGGAAAACATTATGTGAGAAGTTGTTTTGAGTGGATAATGAGGGACAATTGAAGCTCTAAGATGTTAGAAAATAATTGTTTATCACTAATTTTAAAGTATTTAATGATTTTGATAAATTTAATTTATGTATGAGGATTTTTGGAAAACAATATGTGAGAAGTTGTTTTGAGTGGACACTCCATTTATAACGAGAAACAATTGAAGCTCTAAGATGTTAGAAAATAATTGTTTACACTAATTTTAGAGTATTTAATGATTTTGATAAATTTAATTTGTGTATGAGGATTTTTTGAAAACAATATGTCAGAAGTTGTTTTGAGTGGACACTCTATTTATAATGAGGAACAATTGAAGCTCTAAGATGTTAGAAAACAAAGGTTCTTATGTCATTAGGTTTTAAAATGATATTATAATAATATTCTAATTTTAAGGTCACAATTAAATTGGTGTATGAGATTCCCTTGTTTGTGGA
>SNQJ01S0035520.1:47986-64582 GCA_010110895.2 Picea sitchensis | reverse complement strand
CAATTGTTCTAGCTATATACCTATGTTGGTTTCCGGTTTCCGGCAGCATTTTGGTTTGCTAAGACTCTGGACTATGTACACCCTGTTACAGTTTTTTGATAATAGATAATAGCAGGCCCCTCCCCTTTTTTATTTAAAAAAAAAAGATATTCTCATCTACTTTGAGATGGAGGAGGAGTATGAAAAATATTTGAGGATGGTGATACAAGTGTTGAGAGAACACCAATTGTGATGCAGGAGCATCGCCAGCACATCAAGCGAGCCAGCGTGGAAGCGGAGGACAGCTGGACAAGCCAGCATAAATTTTTGAAAAACTCTTTGGGATTGTTGCGCCAATCTTTAATGAAGTCATTTATGAAGGAGGCGCACTTGTACATTGTAAATGGACCTTGAGCGGATAGCTCTCGTCCTTAGTAGATAGGAGGCATTTAATATAGTTAATGCAGGTAGATAGGATTTTAATTCAAATTTTATGCCAAGATAAGCAGGTGCACTTTCTATGAAAGGAAAATACATTATTTGGGGAACATAGTCCCATAGGAGGGCATAGAGGTGGACCCTGAAAAGATTGAAGTAATCAAAATTTGGTCAGTTCCAAAATAACTTTTTAGAAGTGAGATACTTTATGGAATTAGCCAGATATTATAGGAGATTCATTGAAGGTTTCTCCAAATGAAAATCCAATCACTTCATTGTAGAAGAATGGAACAAAGTTTGAATGGACTACTAAGTGTGAGGAGAGTTTCCAACACTTAAATAAATTATTGACCATTGTACCTACTCTAAAGGATCAATCCATATGAAGATTTTGTTGTGTGCACAAATGCATGCAATGAAGGGCTCGAGGGAGTCCTTACATAAAATGGACATGTCATACATTATGAGTCAAGAAAGTTGAAGGAGCATGAAAGAAATTATGCTACCCATGACTTAGATTTAGCAGTCATAATTCATGCCTTAAAAATGTGGAGGCATTATATTATGGGAATAAAGTTTGAGATAAAGGCAAATCATAATAGTCTATAACACTTGTTCAAACAACCAACAATGAATTCCAGAGAGACTAAACGACTGGAATTTCTTAGTGAATATGACTTCAACATCAATCATATCAAAGGTACAGAGAATTAAGTGGTTAATTCACTCAATGGGAGGGTGCATGAAATGGGTATTGCGGCCATTAGAATGTATTGTTCATATTTGAAAAGAAAATTTTTGGAAGTTGTAGCATTAGATTAGCATTATGCACAAATTATAGAAGGCTTGCAGCAGGAAAGTGTACCACTGAAGTTTAAAGACTATAAGTTGGGAGAGGATAGAATCCTCTTGTTGAGGGGAAAATTTATGTTCCTAACACTCAATATTGAGAAATTTAGTGTTGAAGGAGATGCACAATGTATCGTATGTTGGACATCCATGGTTACAAAAGACAATTGTAGTAGTAAGAAGCCAATATTTCTGGCCTGAAATGAAGAAAGTTGTGGTTTATTACATAGCTAGGTGCATGGAATATCAAAAAGTGAATATTGAAAATAGGCATCCAATGGGATTGTTACATCCATTTCCCATTCTTGAATGGAATTGAGAGGTAGTTATGATTGATTTTATCACCAAGTTTCCAATAACAACAAGGCAACATGATTCCATCATGGTAGTGGTGGAAAAGCTTATGAAGGTTGCACATTTTATACTGATGAAAACAACTCATAAGGTAGCCAACATCACAAAAATTCACCTGAAGGATATTTATAGGCTACATGGTGTGCCTAAGGGAATAGTGCCAGATATAGATCCCAAGTTCACTTCCAACCTTTGGAAGGAAGTTTTTAATGGATTTGGGACTAATTTGAATTTCAATACAGCATATCATCTAGAGTTGGATGGGCTGACAGAGAGGGATAATTGGATAATTGAAGACATATTGAGGATGTATGTAATGTAAAATCCTTCCAAGTGAGAAGACTACCTTCTTCTAGTTGAGTTTTCTTACAATAATGGGTATTGGGCATCGTTAAATAGGATCCCATTTGAATCCTTGTATGGAAAAAAATGCAACATGCTAGTGAGTTGGGACAACCCAGCAGACAAAGTAGTTGTTGGGATATAATTGCTAAACGAAATGGAAGAGAAGATGGTAAAGATCAAGTAAAATTTAAAGGTTGTAGAGGATAGGAAAAAGATTTATATAGATAAAAATAAGTCCTACAGGGAATTTAAAGTATGTAAGCATGTCTTTTTAAAAGTAAAGGCTAAAAGGAGCTCGCTAACATTGGAAAGTTGCCCAAATTTGGCAGCAAGATATTTTGGGTCATTTGAAGTTTTAGAGAAGATATGACCAGTTACATAAATTCTTCAATTGGCTACATCCATGAAAATTCATAATGTGTTTCATGTGTGTTTATTGAAGAAATATGTGCTTGACCTTAACCATGTGATTTATCGGACTATGATCCAAGTGGAGCTTGAAGGGGACTTTCGGGTGGTACCAATGCACATCCTTGACCATAAATTCAAAGTGCTCTGAGACAAATCCATCGGTCTATTAAAGTTCAATGGAAATTATACATTCATGAACACACCATGTGGGAGCACGAGGAGACTATGCAGGAGGATTACCCGCGAATGTTTGAAAATTTTGAAGAAAGTTGAATGTACATAAGTATGTGAGGATCCATTTTGACAACTTGAGTTCCTAGAGCCACATATCAAATATTTTCTATCCGGTATGTGTTGGATCCCTAGAAGGGAAGTGGTACAACCTGAGGGATTGTGATGCAGAGAATGGGGTACACTTCCTTGGGTTGTTCAAGTTGCAGGGAATGAGAGATTGATGGTTGGAATTACTACAAGAGTTGAACATGCAAAAATTGTAAGTATTATGATGTAAATTTTATACATGTATATCGGTATGGTGTTGTGCACCAAGGATGGTGAAATTTGTAGGGAGACGAGAATGTAACATCCCCATTTATAATCCCCATTTTAGTGATATGTAATTAAATATGATATATGGTCGTTGGCACAAATATGTAATTTGTAAACATTTTATATATTGTGATAATAAAATAAATGTGACATTGGCTACAGGTGGACATGGATGAGTTATCTTCTCGGTCCCATAGTCATTTTGATCATCCATCTCATCTTCATGTCATCTTCACTAGATTTTGGTATTATAACATTTGCTTGAATCCACATACGTCTTTCTTTTCTGTGATATCTAGGAGATTACTTGCTTTCATTATGTCCAAGTTTGGGATCATGGTTGATCATTTCAAGGTTGAGGAGATACTTCAATTTCCTCCCCTGCATACTATTGAACAACTTCAAAGTTTGCAAGGGAAGGCAAACTTCCTACGACAATACATAGTGAATTATGCAGAGATTGTGAAAGGATTCATGTGCCTTTTGAAGAAGGGTGTCATTATTTTATATGGGATAGCCAAGCACAATGCTCTTTTAAATATTTGAATAAATCCTTGATGTTAGCCTGATTGTTGAGTTCACCAGACTATAGTAAGGAATTTTCTCTTTATCTATTCATATACAAGTCCAATCCAGAAAGTCAAAGTTCTCTGATACAAAGACATCGGTCTATTAAAGTTTCAATGGACATTATACGTTCATGAACACACCATGTGGGAGCACGAGGAGACTATGCGGGAGGATTGCTCGGGAATTTTTTAAAATTTTGAAGAAAGTTGAATGTACATAAGTATGTGAGGCTCCATTTTGACAACTTGAGTTCCTAGAGCCACATATCTAATATTTTCTATCTAATATGTGTTGGATCCATATAAGGGAAGTGGTACAACCTAAGGGACTTTGATGTAGAGAATGGGGTACAATTCCTTGGTTCGTGCAAGTTGCAGGGAACGAGAGATTGATGGTTGGAATTACTACAAGAGTTGAACATGCAAAAGTTGCAAGTATTATGATGTAAATTTTATACATGTATATCGGTATGGTGTTGTGCACCAAGGATGGTTCCATTTGTAGGGAGAGGAGAATGTAAAATCCCCATTTATAATCCCCATTTTAGTGATATGTAATTAAATATGATATATGGTCCTTGACACAAATATGTAATTTGTAAACATTTTATATATTGTAATAATAAAATAAATGTGACACTGGCTACATGTGGACATGGATGATTTATCTTCTCAGTCCCATAGTCGTGTTGATCATCCATCTCATCTTCATGTCATCTTCACTATATGTTGGTATTATAACATTTTCTTGAATCCACGTAAGTGTTTCTTTTCTGTGATATCTAGGAGATTACTTGCTTTCATTATGTCCAAGTTTGGGATCATGGTTGATCATTTCAAGGTTGAGGAGATACTTCAATTTCCTCCCCCGCATACTATTGAACAACTCCAAAGTTTGCAAGGGAAGGAAAACTTCCTACGACAACACATAGTGAGTTATGCAGAGATTGTGAAAGGATTCATGTGCCTTTTGAAGAAGGGTGTCAGTATTTTATATGGGATAGCCAAGCACAATGCTCTTTTAAAGCTTTGAATAAATCCTTGATGTTAGCCTGATTGTTGAGTTCAGCAGACTATAGTCAGGAATTTTCTCTTTATCTAGTCATATCCAAGTCCAATCCATAAAGTCAAAGTTCTATGATACAAATCCATTGGTCTATTAAAGTTTCAATGGACATTATATGTTCATGAACACACCATGTGGGAGCACAAGGAGACTATGCGGGAGGATTACTCGCGAATTCTTGAAAAATTTGAAGAAAGTTGAATGTACATAAGTATGTGAGGCTCCATTTTGACAACTTGAGTTCCTAGAGCCACATGTCAAATATTTTCTATCTGATATGTGTTGGATCCCTAGAAGGGAAGTGGTACAACCTGAGGGACTGTGATGGAAAGAATGGGGTACACTTCCTTGGGTTGTGCAATTTACAGGGAATGAGAGATTGATGGTTGGAATTACTACAAGAGTTGAACATGCAAAAGTTGCAAGTATTATGATGTAAATTTTATACATGTATATCGATATGGTGTTGTGCACCAAGGATGGTGCAATTTGTAGGGAGAGGAGAATGTAACATCCCCATTTTAGTGATATGTAATTAAATATGATATATGTTAGTTGGTACAAATATGAAATTTGTAAACATTTTATATATCGCAGTAATAAAATAAATGTGACACTGGCTACGGGTGGACATGGATGATTTATATGCTCGGTCCCAATAATCATATTCACTAGAATTTCTTAGTGAATATGACTTCAAAATTAATCATATCAAAGGTAGGGAGAATAAAGTGGTTGATTCACTCAATGGGAGGGTGCATGAAATGGGTATTGCGACCATTAGAATGTATTGTTCATATTTGAAAAGAAAAATTTTGGAAGTTGTAGCATTAGATTAGCATTATGCACAAGTTATAGAAGGCTTGCAGCCAGAAATTGTACCACTGAAGTTTAAAGACTATAAGTTGGGAGAGGATAGAATCCTCTTGTTGGGGGGGGGGGATTTTATGTTCCTAACACTCAATATTTGAGAAATTTAGTGTTGAAGGAGATGCACAATGTACCGTATGTTGGACATCCATGGTTACAAAAGACAATTGTAGTAGTAATAATCCAATATTTCTAGTCTGAAATGAAGAAATATGTGGTTGATTACATAGCTAGGTGCATGGAATATCAAAAAGTGAATATTGAACATAGGCATCCAATGGTATTGTTACATCCATTTCCCATTCTTGAATGGAAATGAGAGGTAGTTATGATTGATTTAATCACCAAGTTTCCAAGAACAACAAGGAAACATGATTCCATCATGGTAGTGGTGGACAAGCTTATGAAGGTTGCACATTTTATACTGATGAAAACAACTCATAAGGTATCCAACATCAAAGAGATTTACATGAAGGATATTTCCAAGCTACATTGTGTGCCTAAGGGAATAGTGTCATATATAGATCCCAGGTTCACTTCCAACCTTTGGAAGGCATTTTTTAATGGATTTGGGACTAATTTGAATTTCAATACAGCATATCATCCAGAGTAGGATGGGATGGAAGAGAGGGATAATTGGATAATTGAAGACATGTTGAGGATGTATGTAATGGAAAATCCTTCCAAGTGGGAAGACTACCTTCATCTAGTTGAGTTTTCTTACAATAATGGGTATCGGGCATCGTTAAAGAGGATCCCATTTGAATCCTTGTATGGAAGGAAATGTAACATGCTAGTGAGTTGGGACAACCCAACAGACAAACTAGTTGTTGGAATATAATTGCTAAAGGAAATGGAAGAGAAGATGGTAAAGATCAAGTAAAATTTAAAGGTTGTAGAGGATAGGAAAAAGAGTTATATAGATAAAAATAGGTCCTATAGGGAATTTAAAGTATGTGAGCATGTGTTTTTAAAATTAAAGGCTATTAAAGTTTCAATGGAAATTATATGTTCATGAACACACCATGTGGGAGCACGAGGAGACTATGCAGGAGGATTACCCGCGAATTTTTGAAAATTTTGAAGAAAGTTGAATGTACATAAGTATGTGAGGCTCCATTTTGACAACTTGAGTTCCTAGAGCCACATATCAAATATTTCCTATTCGATATGTGTTGGATCCCTAGAAGGGAAGTGGTACAACCTAAGGGACTGTAATGCAAAGAATGGGGTACACTTCCTTGGGTTGTCCAAGTTGCAGGGAATGAGAGATTGATGGTTGGAATTACTACAAGAGTTGAACTTGCAAACGTTGCAAGTATTATGATGTAAATTTTATACATGTATATCGGTATGGTGTTGTGCACCAAGGATAGTGCAATTTGTAGTGAGAGGAGAATGTAACATCCCCATTTATAATCCCCATTTTAGTGATATGTAATTAAATATGATATATGGTCGTTGACACAAATATGTAATTTGTAAACATTTTATATAGCTTAATAATAAAATAAATGTGATGTTGGCTATGGGTGGACATGGATGATTTATCTGCTCAATCCCATAGTTGTGTTGATCATCCATCTCATCTTCATGTCATCTTCACTAGATGTTGGTATTATAACATTTGCTTGAATCCACATAAGTGTTTCTTTTTTTTGATATCTAGGAGATTACTTGCTTTCATTATGTCCAAGTTTGGGATCATGGTTGATCATTTCAAGGTTGAGGTGATACTTCAATTTCCTCCCCTGCATATTATTGAACAACTTCAAAGTTTGCAAGGGACGGAAAAATTCCTACGATAATACATAGTGAACTATGCAGAGATTTTGAAAGGATTCATGCGCCTTTTGAAGAAGGGTGTCAGTATTTTATATGGGATAGCCAAGCACAATGCTCTTTTAAAGATTTGATGAAATCCTTGATGTTATCCCCATTGTTGATTTCACCAGACTATAGTAAGGAATTTTCTCTTTATATAGTCATATCCAAGTCCACCATTGGTATCGTTCTTATCCAAGAGGATAGTCTGCAAGTTGAACATATGATTTATTGCCTTAGTAAGGGTCTTGTTAGTCCTAAATTGTGTTATTTGTGTGTCAAGAAGTTATATTTAGAATCATTTAATGTTATCCAACGTCTTAGACATTATATTCTTCTTGGAAAAATTACTATTTTAGTAGACTCCAACCCAATGCAACACATTTTGACACATCACGCATTGGGGGGGGAATATTCCAAATGGATCGTCATCTTACAAGAGTTTGATTGGGAGTTTGCCACTTTGAAATCCAAGAAGTCTTTAGATTTTGTGGAGTTTATGTTTGAGCTTCCTAGAGACATTGAGAAATTTGTGGTCAACGAGTCCTTGCGAGACGAGTGTTTGTTTCTCATTGAATTTTGATCCCTGGTATGGGTATGTGTTGATATATCTTCAAACCCATAGGTTTAACCTTCATTTATCCAAAGATGAGTGTCAATGTATTCACCATAAATCAAAGAGTTATCTCATCGTTGGTGATACCATGTATCGTCACAGTGTGGACTTAGTTTTTTATCAATGTTTAATCCATGAAGAAGATGAGAGGGTCTTGAAAAATTACCATGCCGAAGCGTGTGGCAGTCAAATTTCTAGAATATCTACAACCCAAAAAAATTTGACGCGAAATCCTTTTGGTAATCCATCTTTAAATATTGCATTATTGTAATTCATAAGTGTCACCCTTGTTAAGTATTTACACAAAAAATACATGCTCATCCTGCTCTGTTACACCCTGTGGATTCCATTGGCCTCTTCACAAAGTGGGGGATTGACTTTATGACATGTAATCCTACTTTGGCTAATGGGAACAACTACATCGTTGTTCTTGTTGAATTCCTCTCTCCCACCTACACCTGAAGATAGACTTCCTCTAGATGATTGATGCTCCCTCTAAGATCATTGACTCGCTCTAAAATATAACTTCCTCTGGAAACTCTTGGGAGGCTACTCCTCCCCATGGAATCTTGAGCGTTGACTCCCTCTGAGCCTACTAAAACTTTGGAGCTACATCCTCCCTTTGAACATGTGCAGCCTGTGGAACTACTTGCTCCCTGTCCTCTGTTACACTACTATTACTAGCCATAGATTGCATAGGTTGTCCCTTCAGACTATATAGGTTTCCCTCTCTAACTCCAAGAATCATTGTTGTGTTGGAGTTGGATCTCAAGGGAATGAATAACTCCTATCTATTTTGAAACAATATTGCATATCCCTTCTCCTCAATCGTTGAGACTAAGAGCACACTCCTCCTGAGCTATAGCATCCATAGTACATTTGACACCCTCAATACATCTCCTGAATCCATCTGAAATGACATTATTCTAGATCCTCGTATTGCATGTTTGGTACCCACACCAATCTCTACACACAAATATGATCTAGTCTCTATGAAGCTATCAAAAACATCTTGTGCACATGTCATATAACATGAGAGTTGGTGCTTCAAAATCAATTTTGGCTTGCATTTCCGCTTTGCTATAAACCTACCAAAGTATCATACAACTCCTTGGTTGTCTTCTTCTCTGAGATGTGAGGAATCAAGTGATCCTTCATGGAATCCAGCAACATCTACTTGGCCTTCACTTCCTTCTTTCTATGGGCTCCAAATTCCTCTAGATAAGTGGGACTTGCAACCACACTCTCAGCATACTCCTTGAGATCAGTTGTAACATCCCCGGCCATCATGGGTCGGGCAGTGCTACCAACACAACCTTAAAGTTGTCTTTTATTGCTCTAATCTGTGACAGCTCCAGCCTTAAACTATTGGGCTATGCCACACAAAGATACTTGCGGAGAAACATACACATCCATATAAACATATAATGACTATTCTACATATATATAACATAATAATGCAGAAATAACAGTAAGCCTACATATGCAGCATATACAACATACATAGGCAATACTCATCAATTACAACATATGTACCATTACACAGCCTGTAAATGAACATAAAAGCGGTACTTATCTTTTATTAGAAGACCACCAACTGCTTGCAGAAATTCCATGAACCTCCCAGTCATAGACCACATTGCCCATCATGCTCAACAGTGGGTCACCCCCGAGCTAGGACTAAGCTCCACCTAGGGCAAGGGAATCCTAGACTAGGCCGAGGTTACAGGAAACTTCACCATGCAACTAGAAGGATTCTCTCCAAGAGCCTCCTTACGCCCACTACTCACGTACTCTCATTCCCCACATGCCCATTCCACCTGGGAGTATACACCTTCATTGTCACACAGTCCATCGGTTGCTTCACCTCCCTCTCAGGGTCTTGGCAACAGGCTAGATCAAGAATTCTCAGAGCTTCGTAGTTGGTGTTGGACTCTCTCTAGGAGAAAACCACTTCCTAACAAACTCTCTCACCTGGAGAGAGATTCTCATGGGCCTGACAACCTACCTCTTCAACCACGGGCCTGACAACCCGCTTCTTCAACCAGTTTCAACTCAATTCCCGCCAGGTGAGGACAACATCCATTGGTCAATACAACTCAGGAAAACAGAAGGAATCAAGACACACTCAGTCCAGGAAATGTGTGGCCGCAACAACCCGTAGTTATGACACTAGACATCTCAGACAAATATGGGATACTTGGATTTCCCCGAAGACACGGATCAATCCATCGGTTTTCCCACGGGTTTCAGGGTACGTGACCAGGAAACAATGAGGAGGTCGATCATGGAGGTTTCTGGTTCTGACTGCGGATGGAAGAATGGACAGCCTCCCAATAGTGGTGGCTTTCCCAGCTAACTTAGGCAGAGGATGGAATAATACAAGAGTGAACCCCCCACACGACTGACTTCTTCGGATTTAATTGCATGGGCCCATGTCGACACTTGTCTTCCTAGATCTGCATGCACTCTGTTTTGCATAAGTTCCTTTCCCAGGAACTTGGGACAACACTTGGTCATTTGACCACCTTAGCATTTTAGGAAATAATAATAAAATATTATCCCTTTTAGAGGTAATCCCCCTAGCTTAGCCCCTAGGCCCAAACACTTAGCCTCCTCCCTTACCCAACCTTGTGGAAGCTTAGTCCCCCATCACTCTTTCTTCGTGGTCAGTCTACACGCAACGATGTTTTATATTAACAAAGTGCATAATTACATTTACAAAACAGACTCTTGTCCTTTAACACCTAGGCTCTCCGGCCTACTTACACATAAGCTTACCAACTTACAATTGCTCGGCTCACCAGCCTACAAAACATGTTTACAATACATAGATATAAATAGGGCTTGTCCTTGGGGTATTACAATCCCCTCCCCTTATTTTTGCACTGTCCTCAGTGCAACTTACTTATACAGCATCAGCAAGATTTCCAAAATCTTCAAAAAGATGTGAGGATTATGCCCACATAACATCCTCATTCTCCCATGTCACGTCCTCAAGACCATACGAAGTCCACTGGACCTTTACAATCCCCATGTCTTGATTCTAGAGCTGCTTGCTTTTCCAGTCCAATATGCACACTGGATGCACTTACAAGATGCCTTCTTTCTCTACCTTTTGATTGAGAATACCTTCCACATCAACATGGTCTAGACCAAGGTACCAAACCTCAGCAGCACTCCAACCAACGGTCTCTCCTTCCCCACATGATTTTCCCACCCTAGGAGTGTACACCTTCACTGTCACACAGTCCATCGGCTACTACACCTCCCTTTCCTTGGGCTTCAATAACAGGCCGGCTCAAGAAGTCTCAGAGCATCATGGCTCTCGGAGTTCCAACTTCCCTAAAAGGTCTCCAGGTACCCTCTAGGCCTCATACCGGGGAACATATCCCCACACTTCTCCCTCCAGAGCTCCATCCTTCCCCAAGGCAACCCAAGGAGAAGTGTACACACATCCAGATCCATCAGGGATCCACGGGGTAAGATATGTTGTCTCCAATCAACATCTTCCCCGATCCTACTCTTTGTAGTCAACATTTTAACTTTAATCCAACATCATCTCCATATGCATGTATTGTACATGCTGGTTATCGCTTGAGAAAACATAAAGGAATTTATTTAGAAACTCAGACTTAGTTCAAGGGAATTAGTTATCATGAGAAAACATAAAAGAATTTATTTAGAAACTCAAACTTAGTTCAAAGGGAATTCATCTTTTCCCCAAAACATAAAATTCTATTTCATAATTCATCGTGATTGTTGCCATATTATGAATGCAGCCATCCTTGTGGTTTTGCACATGCACCAAACTGCATACCATTTTTCCTGTAATGCTTCATCTTGCATAAAGCCAACAAATTTTCAGTATTTGTTGTGCATCATATTCAATTGCAATGTGTACAAAATATTATGCAATGATCTTAGAATTTCCTGCACCTAGAAATTCAATCACAATTACCCAACAATTTAATAAACTAGAACGACTCGTCATTCTATGCATATGTATGTTCACAGTAATATCTGTAAGTTCATTACTTCTTTTTCTGAACAAGAAAATTTCCTGTAGTCAATGCTCATGTGACTACTTGACTTGCAACTTTCCTGTTGCAAAGTCTAGAAACTCCTTAAATGTCCTCGGCTTCATGAGTTCACAACATTTCAGTTGTTAGTAACAATTATTTCCATGCAATAATATATATGCATGTACTTACAAAACTCATTCAACTATTGCTTTTAATATACAATTCTATCACTTACTATACATGAGTGCAATTCTCAATGCATACTTATTCAATGCACCTTGCATTGAATTACATAATGTTCTCCATCTCATTCATGTATCTCAACATCCATAAGTTGGAATTTTGGCCAATGTGTTGACACAGTCTCCACACACTTCATATTGTCTTCCCAATTAATTGGATGCCTTCCTTTTCGACCCGAACACTACACCAAGAATATAATTTTGTGGTGTTCATTAGTGTTAGCAAAACGGTTGCAATCCAAGTTTTATTTAAATGTAGGAATCTTTTAGTACCTGTGTGGCTCATAACCTTTCCATATCTAACCATGTCCTAGTCTCATACATGACTATCTTAGTGGCATTCATTGTTATATAAGGAGTATGCCTCCTTAATTAACCTAGATATGATCCCATAACCAATCATAACATAATATGCAACTGGCATTTTATCTAAGTGCATTCTAGCATCAACAACACTTACAGACTCTAGGCCTTCGGCCATTACATATCAATTTAAATATTGAAAATTAACTGAGGGAATCCTTACCTCGATCCCCTTCAACATGTATGCATCAAGAGAAACTAAATGCATACCTATCTAGTTGTTACCAACCTACTTGTTGTTGTATGACCAACTGATATTTGTAAAATCTCACAGATTTCCCCCTTCATCATTTTGATCACCATTCCTGCCATCCTCATGGGTCTTCACCTCGATGGAAATTATAAACAACAACAACATCCACATATTTAACCCTGATGTATCATTTTTCCTGAATACATAATCCACCCTTTAGTCATACTCAAACATTATTTCATAATAACAGACTATTCTAAGTTCACTAGCATGTTATATGCATATCCAAGTATGTACATATGCAAAATTACACATCCATATGCACCAAGAATTTACTGTCAACATGCCTACTAATGCATATGCAATTTAACTTCATTGTATGCTTCATGCACCCTAGTGCATTTCTGTTTCAATTCACTTATTTATTTATCTATTTCTGTTGTAGTTGGTTGTCATTTAATTCCTTTAGATCCTTGATTCCTTGTGTTCTCTCATTCTTCTCATCTGCACTATGGTTCCCTGGGTCTAAACACTTTTCCATCCACGTTCCACCTGGCCATTCTTTCCCACTTAGTACCATTCCCCAATGGAAATCCATTTTCATTCAATGTCACTTTTGAAGTGAGAGAGCATTCCAATTCCTTTGCATTGGCATCTTGCTTCGATTGTGAACTCTGATTTAAGCTTTTAGACAGTAGATAAGTCATATCTAACAAATCCTTCCCTGGAAATCCTATGCTTGACACATAGATATTATTCACACACCACCTCTTAAGCTCTTTGTTTCCTTCCGCATCAAGCTTGCAACTATCTACACATCTCTACCTTCAAGTCTATGGAGCCTTAATTTTCCTTTCTATGCCCATTAATGACATTATTCACCTACTAGCTTCATGTCCCATGTGAGGATTCTTTCTTTTGTAGTACATCATCCAACTTTTGTAAGCAAAGTCATGCATCCATGACCCTAACATCTGATCCTATTCTTGAATTGATCTCGTTATACTTCTAATCCTAATAAACTTGCAAGCAACCATCTTGTTAGAACTATACATATCATACAAAAAATTGTCAATTAAATTTACAGGTACGTTTCATGTGAGCGATAATATTATTCTTTAATTAATATCATTTTTTCCTTTTTGAATGAATTAACTCTTTTTAATCATGACTGTGTGTCAATTCTTTTGTCTTCATGAGTTGATCACAGACATGGATCAACTCATTATATCGTACTCATGCTTCTGTTGTGTCCTCATTTCACAAACAAATCATATTTTGATCCTTTATCAATTCTCTATATTATTCTAGTGTTAACTCTCTGTTGAATCAAATCTTTATGAGGCGCTTCCTCCAAACCATTTACATATGACCATATGCGCAAAACCATGGGCTTATTGATTTGAGTGTTGCCTCTTCTTTTCCCTTTCTTTTTTTATTCCATACAACTGCAGGCAATGACCAGGCACTAAGCTAAGAAGTGCTTGATCACTTATCAAAATCAACAGTCACGTCTTAATGTCACAATGAGTTGGACGATTCTCATTTGCTTTGAAACTTCGGCTATTTGTGGCTCCTAAATTCTGGAGTAACAATTCCTTTGAAGCGATTACCCACCGAATGAGTCATAAAGCAGTGGTGACCACTAGTTATCGGTTAAGACCTCCACTTACTCTATTCTTCCACTATACTTTATCATTGGTTGGGAAAGCTCCCGAAGTAGATCAACAATTAACGTTGAATTCGACCTTCAACGCTTTGCAATTCAGAGCCTTCAACCAGGACTAGATCAATGGTCCTCGTCCTCTTTCACGATCAACGATCGATATCCACTTCGGAACTTCGGCCTTCATAGGTCTCAACTTTTCCCACTTGCTTCCTCCCAGAACACTTTTACCCGGAATTCACGATATGTCGACGCGTGTCCTCCCGCAGATCAACGGTTGTGAATCGCTTCGACTCTTCGGGCCTCGGCAGTTTCAAAAGCTACGCCTTCACTTTCTCCTGGAGTGTCGATACTCCAAACCACTGCGAGACCTACTGCCGCGTGTCTTCTAGGATCAACAGTCGATATGTACTCCGGCCTTCGAGAGTTCTCGACCCAATGCAAACTGTCACATCACTTAATGCCTTTCAATTTGCAGGGGCATGCACCGTTGGTTTAGAGTAACCCACCTTTCACCATGCAATTATTATGATGTTGACACGTAACCCCTCAGTGAAACCGTGGTTTGGATTGCGGGACCACCTTGGGGAATTAACACCCGTGTAACATGGTTCCCCGCAATGCCTCCTGGCCATCGATCTCTCTCCAAGCAATCTAAAAGTTGTAACTTAACCTTTGCTTCTCTTTCATCAAACGACCCTTGTTCACCTACCCTATGATCCAACGACCTCAGATCTCTCTTGATCCAAAGTGGTGGTCGCTCCCGAATTCGAAGAGGATGGTCACGATCCTTCGAACCCTTACAAAGGATCTATGAAGTTATAACTCCTGTGTATATTATGCAATGCCATTCCTCCTAAGCTTTGTTTCTTGAACCCCTTTCTCCTTAGAGGGTTTCTTTGACACTTAGTCGACTTTCAGATATGTGCTCTCCTTCCAAAAAATCTTCGTGTCCCTTCATGAGAAAACTCAATCTATTTCTCCCAAGATTTTTGAGTCAAATACTATGTCGACGCACTCCTTGCACCCAACGACACTCTGAACCTTGAATTTTGTCCCTTTCGACAACAATTCACTCTAAAATATTTGTCTCGTTAACCACTAACATGGCCCATCCAGGCTCAGTGTCGAAACCATGCTCTAATACCATATTGTAACATCCATGGCTATCACGGGCTGGGAAACGCTACCAACACAACCTTAAAGTTGTCTTTTACTGCTCTGATCTGTGACAACTCCAGCCTTAAGCTACTGGGCTATGCCACACATAGATACTTGCGGAAAAACACACACATCCATATAAACATAGAATGACTATTCTACATATATATAACATAATAATGCGGAAATAACCGTAAGCCTACACATGCAGCATATATAACATACACAGGCAATACTCATCAATTACAACATATGTACCATTACACAGCATGTAAATGAACATAAAAGTGGTACTTATCTTTTATCAGAAGACCAACAATTGTGTGCAGACCTTCCACGAACCTCCCAGCCATAGACCGTGTTTCTCATCACACTCAGCAGTGGGTCACCCCCGAGCTAGGACTATGCTCCACCCAGGGCAAGGGAATCCTAGACTACGTCGAGGTTACAGGAAAATGCATCGCGCAACTGGAAGGATTCTCTCCAAGATCCTTCTTACGCCCACTACTCATGGACTCTCATTCCCCACATGCATGTTCCACCTGAGAGTATACACCTTCACTTTCACACAGTCCATCGAATGCTTCACCTCCCTCTCAGGGTCTCGGCAACAGGTTGGATCAGGAATTCTCATAGCTTTGTAGCTAGTGTTGGAATCTCTCTAGGAGAAAACCACTTCCCAACAAACTCTATCACCTGGAGAGAGCTGCTCATAGGCTTGATAACCTACCTCTTCAACCACGGGCTTGATAACCCGCTTCTTCAACCATTTTCAACTCAATTCCCGCCAGGTGAAGACAACAGCCACTGGTCAATACAACTCAGAAAAACAGAAGGTAGCAAGCCACACTCAATCTAGGAATTGCATGACTGCAACAGCCCACATTTATGACACCACACAGCTCAGACAAATATAGGATACTCATATTTCCCCGGAGACACAGATCAATCCATTGATTTTCCCACGAGTTTCAGGGTATGTGACCAAGAAACAATGCAGAGGTCGATCATGGAGGTTTCGGGTTCCAATTGCGGATGGAAGAATGGACAACCTACCAACAATGTTGGCTTTCCCA
>SNQJ01S0035520.1:33885-47976 GCA_010110895.2 Picea sitchensis | reverse complement strand
TGGCTAACTTCTTGGGCTGACTTCTCATTATGGGTATCTGTCTGTTCAGTATTTATTATTTATTTTGGCCGACTTCTTCGCTTGGAGGCTAATAACCTAATATAAGTTATCTTCTTGAGCCGACAAGTCTTCTAGGGTTATTATCCAACTCATTAGGGTTTCTCTTGCTTCCTGGAGTATTCTATTCTCATCAGGTTTACATGTGGAGGTAAATACCTCCCACAACTACCATAATATCAACACTCTCTCCTAGATAGGGAGGTATTATAGGTAATGGTCTTGAGCACAAACATACCATTCACTCGATAGCATCAACATAGTTGTATATACTATCTTATGACTAGATCATGAGCATCATCATCATCAATAGTGTCATCAGCTACATCATCTCTCGAAACCATACTCTATCTGAGTAATCAGACATGATGCTCACTCCACAGAGTGACACAAGAGTCATTCTTCTAATCTGGACATACGTCCTAGAAGAGTAGATGTTCTGAACCATTTTCCATCAGGGAAATTTTTTTCCTTTAATCATCCATCTGGTTGATAATCATTTACCAAAATATTGATAGTCTTCAAGGAAATCAGAACAAAATAGAACACAATTGTGTCTATCCATATTAGTACATAACTACAATCCAGTGGTACACTACCACACCAAGTAGAAAACAAGTACTTGATCAGTAACGTATAGTCACGAACAGTGGAACACATCCACCACAGTAGTAAATATCTATTGTCATACAGTCTTCATAACAATCATCTGATATCAACCTGCACAGAAACAATGTTATGACATAAACTAAGTCATATGGGCCATTCTTCCACTCACATCTGTGAGATCTTGGAAGATCATCTTCCCTAAAAATGTAAGACATCAATGATGAGCTATCTGGACTATTCTTCTCAAGCAAGGAAGAATAAGTGTCCTAATTTATGAGCCTGGACCATTCCCCACCTTGGGCCATTCCTCTGACACTAAACAAAGTGTAACCTGGAGAGAATGAGTCTGCCCTAAGGAATTCTTGTCCTTGATTGTTAAGCCTGGACCATTCCCCACCCTGGGCCATTCCTCCGGCACTAGACAAAGTGCAACCTGGAGAGAATGAATCCACCCTAAGGAATGATTGTTCGGGCCATTTCCTCTGTTAACCACAAGAGGAAAATATTGTCTTGTACCAACCTCCAAAACGGACCATTCCTCATGTTAACCACAATGAGAAATAGTTGTCCGGCGAGGCGGGCCAGTCTTCTTGAGTAACCCTCAAGAAGAGATACTTCCCTAGACCACTCCCCATGTTAACCACAATGGGAAGTCGTTGTCTATGGTACATCAACAATCTGGAACATTTTTTGAACTAGAAAATTTCTATCCGTCAGAAATCTCAATCCACTTTCCGAACTGGAAAGAATTTTCTCATCCTGGACCATTCTTCGAACTGAAAAATGATTGTCCATCAATCAATAATAAAGAAGTTCTCCCTCCCAACCTGGGAGTTATCTCTTCCTTTCTCAATAAGGAAGTCGTCTCCACAAGCTCCATCTTGAGTACGTAAACTCTTTCATCTTGAACAGAAGATTTACCAAGATGGCTGCTTATCTGCTCATCTATGGAGATATGTATTGGAGAACCACTTTCTCCTTTTTGGACTTCATCATGGATAATGTAATGCTTGATTTCAAATGTACTTCAGTCTAGAACATTGGCTTTCTCTGAAGGCTCCATGTAGCTCTGATCAATAAAGTATATCAATGTTGGAAAGACTGGAACATATCCATGTGGCACTTCTTCTATCATCATGAGATCTGATCTTCTGAGTAATCATCTTGATACAATATCTCTATTATAGAAAATATTCACCACGCTTCTATTGTGCACTGGAGGTTTTCCACCAAGTTATCTTCTTACATCTGCATACAAGGGTCTCTATGCCTCAAGGTCTTGAGGTTTCTCTTCATACGCTCTTTGTTCAATTGCTCTGGAGAATAATCTTTTCATTTATCTTATGTAGAAATCCAACCCATGGATATTGTGGATGATAGAATGAATCATGTAGAGGTATGTCTGGTTTATTGGAACAAGTAATCATCATAGTCTTCTCCCTCCATCTGGGAGAACCTCTAGTTCTATATCTTGCAATGCTTGCATATATACATTGTTATTCATCACAAATTTCAGTTCCTCTGCTTGATTGCTTTTATTGAGTTCATATCAGGCTGGTAATCTTGTGATTCTTAATACAGTGACTGGTTATTCTGGCTTCTCTTTCTTTCTTGGAATCTTTATGTTATTCCTCGTGTTTTTATTTATCTCTTAGGTCCATGGAGTTTCTTATAGATTCCATGCCCTAAGAGTTCCACTTCTTCCTTTCATCATAGGATCACGGATGTGAATGGACAACCAGGGATACTTTTAGGCTTCTCTTGGAAGAATAATTCTTCTGAGCTTGAAATGAACATGTACTGTCTTTCATGGTTCCTACCATGGATATATACTTCATCATCTTCAATGGATCATAGGATTGTTTCCCTCCTAATCCTTGCCTCATGTATGAGTGCATATAATCGGCTCCCTCTGTCTAACAGATTCCATGCTTCTGTTTGCATCCTTATTGTCTTTTGCAATATATAATCGGATCCCTCTGTCTAACAAATTTCACGCTTTTGTCTTATTGTCCTTTGCAAAATGTCATAAGTCTTTCTCCAATTTTCTCTTGATTGTTGACTTCTTTATATCTTTGCTTCTTCTAAGTCTCTTCATGATTGATTATGATTTCGGCTTTCCTTGTATAATGATAGCAGTCCTTATCTTGTTGTTCTTCCATATGTATAGTTCTTCTTGCAACACATTATCTTTCGAGAGATAGATATACAAGATATGTATAGAGATGATGCAAACAACATATGTTCAAGAACTAAGAAGAGTATTGTTACCTTCAGAATAAGAAGTCTCTTTCATCTTGCTTGGTCTTCTTTGTAGGTTCCTTTTCTTCGAAAACCGATGTTTCATGTTTCTCCTTCATTTTCTTTATCTCGGGACAATGATTCTTGTAGTGACCATACTTTCGACAGTTGAAGCATTGTATTTCTGAAATATCTTTCTCTTGATTTGTCTTCCTCTTTGAACAAAACTTTCTTCTGTTCCTGAAATTCCTGAATCTTGTTGTGAAGGCTTGAGCATCGTACTTATTTTGGGGTTTCTCTTTTGCACTGATCCTGGATTCTTCTTGAGCATAGCAAGTCCAAATTTCTTCAAATGTAGGATACTCCTTCCTTCTATTCATGCTTGCGGCAAATGCATCCCACGTCTTGGGAAGACCATTGAGTACTATGTTTACCAATTCCTTCTCTGAAATGATATCTTTAATATCTTGTAGTTGATATCTTAACTGGGAGATCCTCACAAAGTATGATATTATGCTATCATCATCATTCATCTTCATGTCACAGAGCTCATTCTTTAAACTTATTATTTTTCCAATGTTTCTGACTGAGAAGAGGTTTGTTAGGGCATCGTACATCTTCTTTGATGAGTCAAGATGGGATATGTAGGGTATCAAGTGGTATTTTATAGATTCCACTATGATACTCATGGAATTGATATCACCATCTTTGAACTTCTCCATAACTGCAACGTTCTACAGTTCCTTTTCTTTTCCTTCTTCAAACTTTGGTTCCATGATCTTTCCTTTCACGATATTCCACACTTTATTCTTGTCAAGGATGAGGTCAATCCTTGTCTTCAATTCTCTGAAGTTAGAAGGTCCATATAACTTGTTCTCTAACTTCATAGAGTAATTCATGGCTGCTTTGACTTGGTCAACCCCAGATTTGACCAAAAACTCAAACTTGACGTTTTGGCTTGCAGAGAGTAATAGGAGTTGCGCTAGGATAGGGTGCACTGATATATATGGATATTAGGTCAATCCCTTCACTTAAGGTGCCTCAACGAGAGGATTAGGGTTTATGCAACTGCACCTGCTAGTAACCCTAGTGGTAGTGCTTTTGGTGATTTCTCCTTCTAGAAACCCTAGCGGCAGTTCTTCAACAAGATTAATATCCTTATGGATATGCTTCCTTATAGTGGTTAGATTGAATGAAGGAGGTGTGGGAGAACAACCTGTTAGAATATAATGGATGTGCTCGTTTTACCATTGACAATATCACTATTTTCACCCAACCATAGGCCGAAGCCACCCTCCAAGCACCTTAACCTTGACAAAGAATCACTCCGGAAGCAAACCCTAGGCTAGATATCCAAACAAAGGGTAGTGCACCTTTCCCCAAGGATATCGCACCAACAAGAGCTGATCAGATAGTCCAAACCCTAGCCAAGAGATAGTCCAAGCCAAAACGTAACTGCTAGTTGCAGCAGCTGCACCGACAGC
This sequence comes from Picea sitchensis, assembly GCA_010110895.2. NCBI lineage: Eukaryota > Viridiplantae > Streptophyta > Pinopsida > Pinales > Pinaceae > Picea > Picea sitchensis. The sequence goes on along the minus strand of SNQJ01S0035520.1, from coordinate 43,585 downwards.
TCTCCTTTAAACTTGTGCACAAAACTGGGCACTGCAGTGTGCACAAGTGTTGCTCTGCAATTCTGAGACTGCCTGCTAGAATGAAGATTGGTCTCATGTATTTATAGTAATTCTGGGTAACTACCTAGGTCGACTTCTCATTCTGGGTATTTGTCTGTTCAGTATATATTATTTATTATGGCTTAATTCTTCTCTTGGAGGATAATAACCTAATATAAGTTATCTTCTTGAGCCGACAAGTCTTCTAAGGTTATTATCCAACTCATTAGGGTTTCTCTTGCTTCCCAGAGTATTCTATTCTCATCGGGTTTACACGTGGAGGTAAATACCTCCCGCGGCTACCATAATATCAACAGTATCTAATGACCAACTCGAAAGTACTATTGGTCAAGATCTCAGAACCCTACAAGCCTTTTCAACAACATGCTTTAGCTCCCGAAAAACTTTAGAATCACATAGCCTCTTTGTGCATCCAAGATGATTTAGTCATGCAATGCAGCCACATTAGCCACATCATGCTTGCATTCTTTCTACTTAATCATCTTGATTGTCCCTACACACATTCAAAGAAAATGTTGTACATGAGCTATCGACCAAGTTTCTAAGAGAAAATTTCATTTTTTTGCCTATTAAGCATAGCCAGGTTGTTCCTTGGGATAGATGTGGATGGTCATGGGTTTCCCATGAAACAATTTCAACTAGGGACTTATGGTTTTGTTTGTTAAGTGGAAAACCCATAGTTGCATAAATGTGGTCCAAATGGGGTTCAACATCTCATGATTTTCAACTTGAAAGAAAAAATGGAATTGCAAAGAAAGAGTTGAGGGCTTACTTGGTCTAGATGGAATGGAAGTTTACTAGTTGAATCTCTTACAATCTACCCTGGACGTTTTTGAGGTAAAATGGATTTTCATGAGAGGTAAGTTTTGGCAAGGTTAAATGGTAAAAATTAGGTCAATTTCTCATATATATACCAATTGTTTTACCTTTTCTAAGTCTGAAATAGTGGTTTTCTAGCCCTTGTTGAAGCTTATGGTTTGAAATTGTTTTACAAGGCTTATTTTCAATTTTTTAACCTTTGAACTAATATTGTTGATCATTTTTACAAGACTAGCAAACCAATTTTTTGGTACTTTCTTATGGCAACCTTTGGTGAACTTTGAGGTAAATGTTTTGATCTTTCATATAGTGATAGGGTTTTCCCTACATTTTGATCTTGCATTTTTAACCATAATTTGTTCGACATTTCCCTCAAGTTGCGACATTTCCCTCTCTTATTTGTTGTGGGTCGTAACTTGTTCACTAGTGCCTACCCTCTATGGGCTGCTCTAGTTATCATTCATTTTCCATTTGGAATCCATGCCAAGTTATTTTTCCTAGGCTCGGGAACCTATATTCAGCCATGCGGACTTCATGCTTCTCTCTTATCTATTTATGGCTATGTCCTAAAGGGGTTCCCATTATTTTTGTTTCTTCACAGTTGTACTTGTTTATTGTTTCTTATGTCTTTATGCATACTACTATAATTCCATTCACTTCATTTGTTTATTTCCATTGCAATCACTTCTAACCTTAACCTTTTGCATCTATTACCTCTATTTTGTGACATGTATCCTTGGAGAAGATACATTCATGAGTGGACACAACTTGCCCAACACCTTTTTTATAATTGATTTGAATAGATCTATTCCATGTGCTTGGAATGTAATTACATGCCATTGAGCCACTCATTTTCTCCACTGTAGCATACTTTTATCTCTTTTTCTCTCTTACCAAAACATGAAAAAGACAAAAACATAAAAAAGAAGAGGGGAAATAATTTTGATCTTTATTTGATTCAGTGTGAGTGACATATTTCAATCATTGTCACCCTTGAACATGGAACTTGTCTATGTCATTGTGTGATGTCTCATTCCCAAGAGTAGCAGCAGAAAATGACTCAGTAGTCTATTTGTTCCCGTAGACTATAGTCAAGCAAAAACATAGAACTAGAGGAGAAATAAGGGAGAATTGATGGCTAAACGATGAATTAAGCCAAAAAACATAGGAAATGTCACTTAAGCCCAAGTCAATGGAGAAATAGAACAAAAAGGTTTTAAGAGGGGAATTAATTAATTAATTACTCACCTTAGGATGAAAAGCGCCTACCTTAAGTGAGCTCAATGGTGAATTAGATCGGGAAGAGTATAAAGGGAGGAATTCGACCTAATTCCTCATTATGCTATGTTATGATTTGATGTTGAGAGTTCCCAGAGGAGGAGGAGATTCGACTTCTACTATTTTGTGTATTTCTAGAGGAAACCACCACCATTGATCGGTTTTAGTGTTGAGATATACACCCTAGCCCATTGGAGATATCATCCAAGTATTTCACCATGATATTCAGGAGTATCCAGTTTGCATTGTTGTGCAGCTCATCCAGTGAGGGCGCAAGGTCAGATAGAGGCTTTGTGTAGCTACACAAGATCAAAGATCAGATTGTATATTCCTTCCGACCCAGTTGAGATCCATCCAAGGCGCATAGATGAGCCACCTACCATCAGATTATGATGGTGGAACCCTTCAGAGCGCATCATTCATCCATCCAGCGCGTAGCTCTTGTGGAAGGACAATTGGGGTTATAGACGGAGCATCAGAGAAGATCTAGAAAAACCCTTCCGACCTAGTTCCACATTTTCCAAGGTGAACATTTTGAGTCATATAGCAACCAATTCCGTTGTTGGAATCATTTGGGTGCATCCAGAGATACTAGGAGGTCCGTAGACCCCCAGGGGATGAGATTCAAAGCATCAGAAGACATATCTTCCATCCGACAGTCACCAGGATCATTCTATAGGCCAGGGCTCTTCTATTGAGACAGTTTCCATCTCATTTTGAAGGTTATACCCTTTCAGACGAGTTTTCCAGTTTGTAGCGGTTACCGTGCTTCTTCGGAACCATTGATTTTGTCGATCTATTTGTTCATGCATCAGATTTGCCTTCATCATTTGGTCACAGGTATTTTATGTTATTTTCTTGTATTCCAGTGATGATCCATGAGATCTAACTAATGATTATTTTCCATATTTCCAGTATTTCATTGTATTTTCCTACTTAAACCTCATAATATATATTATTGGGCGGTTGTTGTTCCTTGTTTTTGCATGCATCATATATATATTGTTTAAACCATAATGTATAAAATGTACATGCGACAATCACAAAACATCTCAAGCACGTAACTAAAACGCATCCAGAAACCCCGAGAGTATCATATCTGAAAATAAAACGCATCCAGAAACCGGCCCCAGAGTATCAGATCTGTGAGACATAACACTAGATCAATAGTAGATATCCAGATCAGTTGGATCAGGGATATTTTAGTGGTATAAAAGCATTAGTATTTCCATCCTGTGACTAAAGATGATGAGTGCAACAGAAGACCCAGATGGTCGTGAGCACGTAGGTGACAAATATGTCACTTACAATAGGCACAAGGAAAGAATGCCTAGACATGAATTTCCTCCTTTCCCTCCTAGCTCAAAGGAAGAGGAAGAGGTGCACAGGGAAGCAAAGAGAAGGTCAGAGTGTGAGGTTGATTGCAAGGCAGAGAGGATGCTAAGATAAAGATATGAGTGACCAAAGGGTAGTGGTAAGGCCCCCATGGATCCAGATGCAGCCTTCATGCAAGTTATCAGTGATATGTTAGCTAGTCAGCGGGCCATGATTCAGTCATTGGCACATGTGGATGATAGATTAGCCATAGTGGACACCTCGAGCACACCAGCCCCACATGCAGCACAGGGGAACTCAGGGGCAGGAAGTAGACCCCAGTCACCTACTCTCACATACACTTATTCGAGTAGGATTCCCAGACCTTTGTTTCCCAGTTTCTAGAGGGGACCCCTAGTAGCATCACAACTATCGATAGCACCGAGGTCGTCCACTCATGTCGAGGAAATTATAGAGTATCAAAGGGAGTATGCAACATTGGGCCATGACTTCCATCAAGACATGACCCTAGTCGATTATTGTGGACTCGGACTCAGGAATCGCCCCATAGAGCCTCAGAGAGGAGGACCGCAACAGCAGTAGGGGCATAACATGGATTTCATCCGAAAATTTGGTAAAATCACCATACCTTCTTTCGATGGATCATCCAAATGCACTGTCAGAGCTTGGGTATATAAGCTAGACACATACTACAATCTCAACCAGATGACCGAGACAAAGGCCATCAGTTTTGCTACCTTACACTTGGATGGTGAGGCACACTAGTGGCGGTATCATGGATTGGTGACATTGGACCACAGTCGCATCACCTCCTACAAGGAGTTCACAAAGAGACTCATGGACAGATTTGACAGGAGGGATCCGGAGATCCATTTCAGATACCTAGCCCAGTTGAGACAAACCAGCACAACAGAGGCGTTCATCTCAGAGTTTCAATGGGTAGTAGTGGCAGTGACAGATATATTTAAGCCCTGACTGATCATGTTATTCACAGAAGGGATCACAGAACCTTTTATAGGATGGGTGAAGGCATATCGGCCTCACACCTTGTAGGATTCCATCCTATGCACTAGATATTTGGCAGACTCAGTGCCAAAAACTAAACCTTTTTTCAAACCCTTCATACCACAGAAGGATCAAGACCGGAAGCCAGTTCAGAGGGAATGGAAGGGAAAGGAGAAGTTGGATGATGAGATGAGGCGAGATCTTATGAGGAAGAATCTTTGATTCAACTGCAGATATCCTTGGGTCACAGGCCACAGGTGTATGGGCAAGGGAGAGATTCACTATATTGAGGTGGAAACAGACAGTGTGGACAGTGAGGAGGAGGAGCAGGACAGCGGATCCACTAGCTCAAAGGAGGATTCAGAGAAGGCAGAGGAGAAACCTCCCCATAGACCATCGACATCGACAGGGTCCTACCCACCGGTAGTTCCACAACCTACTGAGTAGGCTAGCAGACGGAAACCAGCAAAGGGAGGAGTCATAGTGACCCTTTCTGGTGTTCCCAGGTACGACACCCTCTAGATCAAAGGGACTATTCAGGGGAAAAGGGAAATCACCCTGATAGATGGTGGGGCCACCCACAACTTCATCGACGCTTCATTGGTATTGAGACGAGCCCTTCAGACAGAAGATTTTGAAGGATTTGATGTCGCAGTAGCCAATGGCCATACAGTGGGGTGTCTAGACAGAGTTCCAAACTTGGAGATAAAGTTAGGCAACTGAACCGTGAGAGATATATCTTATGTGGTTGACCTATTAGACACAGATGTGGTGTTGGGATTCCATTGGTTGATCACCTTGGGTAAAATCGCCACTAAATACCAAACCTTAGAGATGGGGTTCAAGGACAGTGAGGGGAAGAGGGTTGTACTGAGGGGAATGTCGATAGGAGCACCCAGGATAGCCTCAACCAAGAGGATGGAGAGGATATTCCAGCATGGGGAGGTAGCATTTGTCACAGACTGCTTGATCATTACACGAAAGGATTATGAGGGTCGACAGCAGTATCAAACAGAGATCAGTAACTTGTTGGGACAACAACAACGAGTTTTTGGTTCAATTCCACCAGGGAGACCGTCAGACAGGGGATTTGAGAGCACCATTGAGTTGGAGGAGGGGGCCAAACCCATGATCACCCCATCATATATTCATCCTAAGAGGTTCAATGATGATATAGAAAAATAAATCAAGGAATTGCTAGCGATGGGACACATCAAACCTAGTAGCAGTCCATTCACCTCTTAAGTTCTCTTAATCCTGAAGAAGGATGGTATCATGTGGATGTGCAACAATTACCGAGCCTTGAGTAAGAAAAACATCAAGAATCAATATCCTATCCCTCGCATTGACGAGTTGATGGATGAGATGCATGGGGCAATTTTCTTCTCAAAGATTGATCTACGCTTTGGATATCATCAGATCGGCATCCGAGACCAGGATAAAGAGAAGACGACATTTCGGTGCCATTTTGACCATTTCGAGTTTCTGGTTATTCCATTCAGGATAACCAATGCACCAGCTACATTTCATTCTTGCATGGACCACATATTCATGGGGAAGTTGAGGAAATCATTTTTGGTTTTCTTCGATGACATTTTGGTCTATAACAAGACATGGCAGGAGCATATGGGACACTTGGAGGAGGTGTTGAGCATCACGGAGGCGTTGTCACTCTATGCCAAAGTGTCCAAGTGTGATTTATGGATGACATAGTTTCTTTACTTGGGCCACATCATTAGTGCACAGGGGGTTCAGGTGCATCAGGATAAGATCGGGGCCATTTTGGATTGGCCAACACCCAGAAGTTTCACAGAGTTGAAGGGATTCTTTGGGTTTTGTATCTATTACAGGAGGTTTGTTAGGGGGTTTTCATAGTTAGGAGCACCACTCACATATTTGACCAAGAAGGGTGACTTTAAGTTCACAGAGGAGTCATAGCGTACATTTGAGAAGATGAAGGAAGTTATGAACACATACCTTGTTCTAGCCCTTCTGGACTTCTCGCAGTCATTCGTATTGGAGTGTGACACATCAGGGGTGGGGATTTGAGTAGTGTTGATGCAGGGAGGCCACCCCATTGTATTTGAGAGAAGGAATCTCAGTGAGTCAGAGATACTCTATCCTATTTATGACAATGAAATGCTAGCAATCATGCACACCTTAACAAAATTCAGGAAGTATCTGGTGGGTAGCAGATTTGTAGTGAAGATTGATCACAACAGTATCAAGTATTTCCTGGATCAGAAATACCTCAGTGAGAGACAACATAATTTTTTCTTGAATATCCAATCCTTTGAATTTGACATTGAGTATGTCAAGGGAAAAAGGAACGTTGTAGCAAACGTCTTGTCAAGGAGGCCACTAGGGTGTTCGATGATGGAAATTTGCATGGATTGGAAAGCACATTTGTTGGTGGAATACTCCAAAAATAAATTTTCTTGTGAGGTGATGGATGGACAGGTGGTTGATGATAGATATCGGGTACTAGATGACATCATTTTCTACAAGGACCGGATCTACTTGGTTCCAGAATCTACCTTAAAGGGGAATATTCTGAAGGTGTTTCATGATTTTCCCGCAGAAGGGCACCAAGGGTACTTCAAAACTTACAGGCGGATCAAGGAGAGATTTTCATGGAAGGGTCTCAAGGATGATGTACTGCAACACATCTGGGAGTGCATGACTTGTCAACAGAACAAGTCTGAGCAAACACACCTAGCAGGATTACTTCAGCCTCTACCCATTCCAAAGCAGAAATAGGAGAGGATTTCTATGGATTTCATTACAAGCCTTCCTCGAGTGCAGGGCAGGGACTGTATATTCGTGGTGGTCGATAGACTGACCAAATTTTCACATTTCTTTGCCATACCCACGGACTACAAGGCCATACAGGTAGCAGAGTTGTTTTTCAGAGAGGTATTCTAATTGCATGGCCTACCCAGGCAGATAGTCAATGATAGGGATGGGCGCTTCATCAGCACATTTTGGCAGGATCTATTTCAGTTGACAGGCACAAATCTAGCCATGAGTACCAGCTACCATCCCCATACAGATGGACAGATGGATATTCTCAACAAATCAATGGAGGGGTATCTGAGGAACTATGTGGTAGGAAAGAAGCGCACATGGGTGAGTATTGTTACAACACGACTCACCATATGTCTATCAGGATGTCACCATTTAGAGCATTGTATGGATATGATGCACTCACTTTTGTGGAGACTGTGTTTGGAGATAGCAGGGTCCCGGGGGGAAAATATTGGGTGGAGGATAGCTAGAGGTTTATGCAGGTAGTGAAGAAAAACTTGCAGGTAGCACAGAACCAGCAAAAGATCTATGCAGATAGGCAGAGAGTGGAACACATTTTTGAGGTTGGGGACTTGGTTTTTCTGTGGTTACAGCCATACCGACAGTCCTCCTTGAAGAGGAGCGGAGCAGAGAAAATGAAGCCAAGACTTTATGGGCCATACATATTCATTCAGAGGGTAGGCGAGGTGGAATACAAGATAGAGCTACCACAAGGTAGCAAGATTCATAACGTCTTTCATGTTTCTTGCCTCAAAAAGGAAGTGGGATAGCAGATCATCACTTTAGAGGAGTTTCCACCCTTAGACGAGGAGGGCAAGTTGGAGCTAGTGTGAGAGGAGCTGCTCGAGCAGAGAGAGAGTAGGTTGAGAAATAGGGTCATCAGGGAGTGCTTGGTTAGATGGAGGGGACTTCGAATGGAGGATGCCATGTGGGAGGGGGAGCATATTTTGCAGCACTTAGGATTGATTTTTCTTGAGGATAAGCAATCTCAGGAAGGGAGGATTGCGATGTGAGGATTATGAACAATAATCAGATGGTTTCTACCATGCTCAACATGAGCTCATGTATTCACATGATATAGATTCATATGATCACAGAGTTGGGATTGAAGACCTTGGGTTAGTGCCATCCTCTTTCACTACTTCCTTCCTGAGTTGCACAAGATTGTACCATTGATTGATGAGTACTGTGAAGACCAGATTACACTCTCATTTGTGCTAATTTTCTTCCTAATGTATATTATGACATAGATCCACTTTGTATTTACTCATGGATATGATCTTCTATATGACATGAATCCATTGTGTACTTTTTTGTGGCCATAGTCTTGCATTCTATATACTTCATGGATCCATAGTGTACTGTCTTAGTAGTGGTGCTTATTGATGTATCTGAGCATGGGTATGCCCTCCTTGGGGATGATTTATATTTGATTGGTTAATTTTTTCTTGTTGGTACTTCCTAGTTCCTTGATTTGCAAAACTCATATTTATTCCACTCATCAAGCGCCTATTATTTCTAATGTATTTCATCCATCAATTCCTCTTTTGACCTCATACAGTAGAGGGAATATGTTACACCTCTATTTGGCACCTTAGACCAAGACAGATGTGAAGAAACTAAATTAACTATTAGATCAAGATGAATTTTATATAGAAGACTTGATTATCAAAAGTACATTAAGGTCACGCTTCTTCCTAGTAAAAGAGTAGTCGGTCGTGGATTTCCCATAGCTCAAATGTGGTCGGTCACAATTTTCCAATATAAAACCTGTGATTGCCCCTTAAAGCTTCAAAAATTAGAAATTCGCAAGGAAAGTTGAAAATTTCTTAGTTGGAAAAAGCCAAAAGCTTGTATGGTGTTGTGCATGGCTCACAAGTGCACAACGTGCATTCCATCCAGCCCTTTATTTTCTCCTTAAGAATCTATAAGAGATCCAAATCTAAGGGAAGGGAGTCTATATGCAAGTGTCCTTATGTTATCAAAATGTAGTGAGAATCCTTGGTCGTGATTTTGATACCATTGTTGGGTGTTGGGCATCAACATCAATGTGATCATATCTTAAGTGAGAGCTATCAACCATTCACTTGGCTATCTTGTTGATTCTAGATCGTCCTTGTTTGACAGAGGTGAACTTGTGACTAAGGAGGACTTTGGGTCATGGACACAAGAATACAACAATGAATCTCAGGGTAATTATTCATGTTGCAACTCTCTTTTAATAAATATTATCCTATCTTCTTCTCCCCCCCAAAAAAAACAATATCTTCGTTTATGGATCTTATTGCATATTTAATGAGGTTTGGTGTTGTTCTAATTAGATTGAGTTATTAGATTAACAATTTAATCATACAAGGTATCTTTATTGTTTTATGAGGGATGAGGAAGGTGTTTC
>SNQJ01S0035520.1:0-22996 GCA_010110895.2 Picea sitchensis | reverse complement strand
CAAGACCATTACCTGTAATACCTCCCTAGCTAGGAGGGAGTGTTGATATTATGGTAGCTGCAGGAGATATTTACCTCCATGTGTAAACCTGACGAGAATAGAATATTCTGGGAAGCAAGAAGAAACCCTAATGAGTTGGCTAATAACCCTAGAAGACATGTCGGCTCAAGAAGATAACTTGTATTAGGTTATTAGCCTCCAAGAGAAGAAGTCGGCCAACAGAAATAATATATACTGAACAAACAGATACCCAGAATGAGAAGCCGGCCCAGGCAGTTAGCCAAAATTACTATAAATACAGGAGGTTAGTCTTCATTCTGGCAGGCAGTCTCAGAATTGCAGAGCAGCACTTGTGCACACTGCAGTGCCCAATTTTGTGCGCAGGTTTGGAGGAGAGTTGTCATTGCAGTTGCTCCAGCTAGCAAATCACGTTTGGCTTGGACTATCTCTTGGTTAGGGTTTGGAGTATCTGATCAGCTCTTGTTGATGCGCTATCCTTGGGGAAAGGAGCGCTACCATTTGTTTGGCTATCTAGCCTAAGGTTTGCTTCCGGAGTCATTCTTTGTCAAGGTTAAGGTGCTCGGAGGGTGGCTCCAGCCTATGGTTGGGTGACAATAGCAACATTGTCAATGGTAAAACGAGCACATCCATTATATTCTAACAGGTTACTTGTTCATTCATTGGAACTATTCTATAAGTTGGGTCTTTTCTATAACTTACTTCATATTCTTCTATTGGATAGTTTGCAACAATATATGTGACATCACTTCCCCTTCAATGTTTTCCCCTTGCAACGTTACTTCTAATGCTCCCATTGATTATTTATATCATTACAAGAAACCTTATGTTGACATGGAAACCTTGGTTACGAGAATCATTAACAATAATGCACTAAGAAGCTTTGTCTAATCCAATTGGTTAGTTTCCTCTTCTTCATCAATAATATTATCATCCTAGCAACACTTTTTTCCAAACTCATAAACCAAATGCCATCCTTTATCCTTGCTTAATCTAATGAAAGAGTGATTCTCAAAATTGAGATCCTTTATTAGTGATCATGTTCATATAATTTTCCTATATTCTTAAATAGTATTTATATGTTGATATTCTAGTGGTTGTTTGAGAATCAAAATAAGCAATATTCATTGCATTAGAATGTTTGCATCTATAATCAACCATGTCTTCATCCAATTTGATCACATCCAACTACTTTCCTAACATAGTTATTTTTTCTTGTTCATTGAAATACTTCTACTAGTGGGGTCTTTCGATAACATAATCCATGGTCCTCTATTGATAGGTGGCACCAATATAGGCATCATCACTTCCCCTTGATTTTTTCTTTTAGTCCCCTTGCAACCTTACTTCCAATGCCCCCATTGACTATTTATCTTATGACATGTGACCTCACTTGTAAGGTTATCTCATTGATTATTTATATCCTAACAAACGTTAAGTTTTTAACAATGTAATCTAAGTGCAGGGGAGGCAAGTGCGGGGGGTGGTTCTCTACGAACCTGGAGGAAAAACAATTTTAAATTACTACTGGAATATCGGGAAAGACACCAACAATAAAGTAGAGCCTTATAAATTACTCAATGGCCTCCAACTAGCAAAGACCCGCCAAATTTCCAATCTGAATGTTATAGGCGACTCCAAGACAGTCATAAGGATGATGGTCCAGGGGACAGAACCAAAAAATTTGAGCCTAAAAAGAATAATTGATCGAACATGATTTGACTCAAAGTCCCTCAAACCAACATTCTTTCACATTCAGAGGGAAAACAACACGACAGCAAATAAATTGGCGAATGAAGCCATTGGGAAACCTCCTGGAACCTTAGGCATGGAGGGTGTTGAAGCCATATCCCCCTTAACCTAATGCATCACATGACCAGGAGTCAGCGCGCAAAGGTTAGAGGCGGTGCTTATTGGAGCTCCAACGCAAAAGAGGACAGGTGGATCCGACACGTGGAGCAGGTGGAGCAAGCCAACGACAGGGGGGAATGGTGGAGCAGACAAGCGGCATGTGTGATTTCAACGTCTCACCGGCCAAGTATAGCCACGGTTAACAACTTATGTGACAGCTTCATCATGGTTTTGGGTGGCCATTTATTCCGTCCATTCGAGCTCGTGGGAACACAAGGAATGAAGGCTCCGATGCAGATGGGTCATGTGTGCAGCAGCCTAGACACGCAAGTAAATTGTCAAGGTGACATTAGGTTCAGACCCAAGCCCGCGGACATGAAGGCCTCAGGTACATCGCACTAGGTAGATTTTCTGACCTTTCTATTTGGCACGAACTCAGCATTGATCATTACATGGGGGAATTTCGGCAAGCCATTTCCAACCAGTGCTCTCCCTTTACTGCTTAGGATGCTCTTTATCGTTTTCCTTTCAGAGTTTCTCCTCCCATAGTTTCTGGGCTCCCCCCCGTTTTTCCTTGAATCGCCCACCACCTCGCCCTTCGCCTTGTCTCTGCTCTGCCCAGACCTTAACCCAGTGGTCTCTGTTGGTTTCGCCTCCGCCTTTCCTTTTTCCATTACACAGAAATCCCAATTCACTGCAGCTTTGTGGCCCCCTTAGCAGCTTGGACAATTCTCAGAGGAACCAAAGCGCATCAGCACTAGTACATATGCAGGGTGTCAAGGGCCTTCTTGTTGGCTCTGGTCAGCTAGAACCTGAGGAAGAATGTGTGGGTTGGCAAAGGACGTGAATTCAGATGGGAGTGCTCAACTCCACTCTAACTTTTGAACTTGAAACCCTCTCTCAACACAGACACCTGATTGAAAGGCTTCAAGATGAAAGTTATGCCCAAAGGAGTCAGATTGAAGAGCAGCGTAGCAGTATGGAGATAATGCAATGTCGTTTGGATCAGCTTGAACAAACTCTACGAACCTGGAGGAAAAAGAATTTTAAATTACTACTGGAATATCGAGAAAGACACCAACAATAAAGCATAGGCTTATGCATTACTCAAAGGCCTCCAACTAGCAAAGACCCACCAAATTTCCAATCTGAATGTTATAGGCAACTCCAAGACAGTCATAAGGATGATGGTCCAGGGGACAAACCCAAAAAATTTGAGCCTAAAAAGAATAATTGATCGAATACGAGTTGACTCAAAGTCCCTCAAACCAACATTTTGTCACATTCTGAGGGAAAACAACATGACAATAGATAAATTGGCGAATGAAGTCGTCGGGAAACCTTCTGGAACCTTAGGCATGGAGGGTGTTGAAGCCATAGCCCCCTTAACCTAATGCATCACATGACCAGGAGCCAACGCACAAAGGTTAGAGGTGGTGCTTATTGGAACTCCAACGCAAAAGTGGATAGGTGGATCCGGCAGGTGGAGCAGGCCAACAACAGGGGGGAATGGTGGAGCAGACAAGTGGCAAGTGTGATTTCGACGTCTCACCGGCCAAGTACAACCACGGTTAACAACTTATGTGACGACTTCATCATGGTTTCGGGTGGCCAGTTATTTCGTCCATTCGAACTCATGGGAACACAAGGAATGAAGCCTCCGACGCAGATGGATCGTGTGTGCAGCAGCCCATATGCGCAAGTAATTTGCCAAGGTGACATTAGGTTCAGACCCAAACCCGCGGACATGAAGGCCTCAGGTAGACTCTGTGACCTTTCTATTTGGCACGAACTCAACATTGATTGTTACATGGGGCAATTTCGGCCAATACTCATCCTTGCAGGGGAAAAGTCGATTTGTGGTTTTGGTAAGCCATCCTGACCAGTTCTCTCCCTTTACTGCTTAGGCTGCTCTTTATCGTTTGTCTTTCAGAGTTTCTCCTCCCAGAGTTTCTAGGCTCCCCCTCGTTTTTCCTTGAATCGCCCTCTGCCTTGTCTCTGCTTCGCCCAGACCTTAACCCAGTGGTCTCTGTTGATTTCGGCTCCGCCTTTCCTTTTTCCATTACACAAAAATCCCAATTCACTGCAGCTTTGCGGCCCCCTTAGCAACTTGGATAATTCTCAGAGGAACCAAAGCACATCAACACTAGTACATATGCAGGGTGTCAAGGGCCTTCTTGTTGGTTCTGGTCAGCTGAAACCTGAGGAGGAATGTGTGGGCTGCCAAAGGACGCGAATTCAGATGGGAGTGCTCAGCTCCACTCTAACTTTTGAACTTGAAACCCTCTATCAACACAGACACCTGATTGAAAGGCTTCAAGATGAAAGTTATGCCGAGTGGAGTCAGATTGAAGAGCAATGTAGCAATAAGGAGATAATGCAGCATCGTTTGGATGAGCTTGAACGAACTCATCAGCAGCCAAGCCCAAGAGAGCATCCAAGAATGTAAACTCGATCACAGTCAACAAAATTTTGGACCTCAACGAGCCCCATTTAGACTCAATTTGGGAACAGCAGGGCCATTCAAAGATCAAAATGGAACCAAGTAGTTGAGTTCTTTTAAAATTCAGATGTCATGTTTTGGTTTTCGATATATATCAACATAGTATTTTATAGATTGTATTCTACAAAATATAATCAATTTAGTATAGCTAGTGAAGGTGGAAACTCTATGAACACCAATTTTATTTTAGTATTTCCAAGCTTCAAAGTCTTTACTTCTTGAAGGCCTCTAATGGCCCTTTTTTTGTAATACAATCGATTTATCCACACTTTTTAATATATATTTCCCAGTGCTTGTAAAAAAAACAATGTAATCTAAGTGGGTTGACTCTAGATACAATTGGCCACAATATATTTTTCATTCTCAATCTCTTTGAGTGCCTTTGGACTAACTACTTAGCATTGTTATTCCCTTGATTACATACCTTATCAACTTCTACCTTGTTGACTTCTTTCTTTGTTTTAATGTCTTATTGCAATGTACATGTACATGATCTTATTGCAATGTACATGTTCTAGTTGCACCCCAACATCTTATCTTGGCTTACATTTTCCATGACAATTTTATCAACCCATACCCCATGTCAACTTAAATTAGCCAACATAATCGTATTGCCACATACATGTTCTAGTTGCACCTCAACATCTTCTCACCTTGGCTTACATTTTCCATGACAATTTTATCAACTCATGCCCATGTCAACCTAAAGTGGTTCGAAGTGAACACAGATAAATCAATTATCCAAGTTCAAATAATTAAAAAAAAAATTATCTTATCAAAATAACAACTCATTTCAATTCCTATGTAAAATTTGGATAATAGCCAGTTAAACTACTTGGTCAAATTGGATGCATCCAACTTGCAAACATAATTTTCAACATTCTATTATACCTTTCAATTTTTTTCTACTAGTTTGATATAATCCATTTACAATTGATCTACAACATATTCTATACATTCTTCATGCATTTAACATAAAATATAAGACTATTCATGCCTAGATTTCTCTCTTAAATGCATACATGAAAGCTTAACATAGAAATACCCTTCATAGCACAACAGCTTAGCGAAATGACAATTGCAAGTTACTATTAGCAGCATTTCCTTAAAACAATCTAAACCTAGTGTGTAATCAACAATTATATGCCATGCATCTCACCAATACATCATTATCCGACAACCAAAAGTAAAATATCTGAAGAGATAATACACAACCAAAAGCAAAATATATCAAGAGATGGTATAAGGTGATAAAGGAAGTATTACATTAAAGTGATGGAAGTACATATTAATTAATAAATTCAAGAATAAAATGGATCATCTTTCTTGTTTGTACTTTTAGTTTGAATCCTTAAAGCCCTATAAAATAACAAGACCAACAAGTTCTTTTACAAGAGAAAAGTTCTTACTCAACAAATTGTTCCCCACAAGAATGTTGATTATGGTCTTAAAAGGAGTTGATTGTAGTCTATTTACAAATATTTTGAAATAGTGCCTCTTGTTGTCAAAGCAACTTCAAATTGCACAATTGGCATTTGAGCACAAACTCGTACAAATGAAATACTTAGACTCGGCAAAGGCTCTAGATGCTTCAACTTGTTCAAAACTTTCAAAATATAAGAAACATCATGAATTCATTGATAAAACACAAGGAAAAATAAAATTTAGAGAATTCACTTAAAGACAAGATAGAGAGAGGAGGATTTATCTTTTCTATGAAAAGACAACTTGGGCAATAATAATACAAAATTTGCTTCAGTTCTGTTGGAAAGTGTTCAAAATTGACTCTAACGAAGAAAGGTATTTCATGCCATCCACTTTCATTGCATGTGATTAATAAGTTCATCATACATCACCAAACTCGCAACAAAACAGTTATATGTTAATAATTGTAATGTGTGGCGAGAATCCAAGTTCCACAAGTTTAAGCACAAGTTAAAAGGCACTGCCTTTGTATAGGTGATCAAAGAGACTAGCCCAATTTCATAACCAATTATGACAATGAATATTGCAACTAGTAATAAATTAGAATGGACGTTGGTATTTTACATAAAGATTCGAGTATTGTTACCAAGCTATAGGACCAAACAAATCTTGTGATTGGGCCCTAGCATATCAGTAAGGAATCTAAGAAGATTACACAAATATGGAGTTAGCAAGCTTGGTAGGATTTAAAGGGTTTGACATTTCCAACATGGAATTGGGTGTCTTAATAAAAATACAAGACAAGCAAAAATTCCTTTGTAGATAAAGATTGCAAACCTTATCCAATGAGAAGTTTAGAATTTAGAAGTAATTGCAAAATAAAAAAGAGCAACAGAATTGGTGACTATGAAATACAGAAATTAATAACATTTTTTAAAAAGCCAAAAACAGAGTAATGATCTATGACTTAAAGGGTCGATGAAGAGATCAAGTAAACCATAAACAACAAAAAAGCAACAAGGCACAAAAGACACAATCTAGTAGAAGGTCGATAACAGTGCATAAACATTCAAATCCATTGGTCTACCAAGTTGCAAGTCCATTAATCCACTAAAATGCAAAACCAATAGGACACTCCCACATTAATGCACTTTAATAATAAAATTTCCTACTTTTGATATAGGGAAAAAACATAATAACCTGAAAATATTGGTTAAAAATAGGTTATTGAATGTGTAGAACTAAAATTGGGATTTTCTTAGATTGATCAACCAACATACTCCAATTAAAAAAATACCATTTGTTTAATACATGACACCATTCTATGTCAATTAATTATGTGATTTGCAATATACGCATATTTCTTTATTCCTTGGTCATGTGATGACACAATTCCAAATTTAAACAAACAGAACTATAGTTAATTTAGTGCCCTGTTATCATTTAAACATTAGATTCAATCTATTCCGTAGAAATCATTTGATGAAGCGAACAAATATTTTGATATTTGTGTAGAAATGCATCCACCCATTACCTCGCATCTAAGAAAAAGACGAGGTAAAGCAAATGACCTAAAAGCATGCCCCACAAGCAAAACATTGAATGGATATACTTTTATGCCCCCCAATATTATATTTTACTTCATTTCGAGCTTTGGATCTGACTTTTTCAACTAGTGCCACAGTTTTCCATCCGCAACAGCATTTTAAAGATTCTCTTAGCAAAATGATGAAACTAATTTCATTACAAAATCCATGGATTTAGACATGAAATTGTCATGCAAAAATGCAGTTTCCAATGTCTACAACAAGCCTTGATAGGCAATAAAGTTCTTAAATAAATACAAGGAGACTTGCATCTGAGAACAACATACTCCCTGGGCATATCGCAAAACCTTAGCATTGTCCAAGTTGCCATCCCCTGCAGCAAATTTTGATCCAATATTTGCTTTTAACACTAGAATAAAAGACCAAATCTACTGCAAATCTCTAACCAAATAGCAAGTGGCTACTAGAAAAGCAGCCTAAAACATTCCCCAACTTCTTCCCCCTGTTCCCCTTGTTACCCTTCACGCCTGAACAGATTCATGGCTATCAGAAAACTGTCCTTTCCAAACCTTAAATAAAAAAGCTTAACTCCAATGTTTTTATCATAGGTTACGATCAAAATGCTATTTAAACATACGATTAAAAATGATAAAGAATGTATCATCTCATAATTTCAGCTTGAGATGATTAATGGAAATGATTTACAAATCCCTTAAAACAATCGTTTTCTACATTCTATAGCTCCACAGTAGCATGCCATTTCCTTAACTCTCCCTTCTGAATCAACTACACTGTCAAGACGATATCCATAGTCATATGTAAGCTCCTGCAAGAACACACAAAAGGATTGGAAGCTAAACTTGAACTCGTAAAGGAAACACTTCAATACAGTCAAAGCAGCTGCCAATCCAACATGAAAGACTTACAAATCTTTAAATATCATGAATCATACTTATACCTGTAGGGGAGGAATGTTATCAGCCGCACATAGCATAACTCGTGCAAGCTTGGGATCATGGTGGGAACTCAATACACATTGTACAAAGAGATTTGGATCACAACTATGATTGATGAACCTGGCAACACCACCAGCTGTTCCTGCATCGATACAAAATTCTGGTTGTCCATCTCCTTTCTTATCATCAAGCTTCTCGAGCTCACCATTGTCATGCTTTGATACATCCCCTAGACGTCTCTGGAAAACAATCATAAACAAGTTTGCATGGAGATAACATAAGGCAACTACCCCAAGGTTCACCTTTAAACTTAAAAGTTCGGGAAACATAAACCATTCTAAATATTATTTCAAAAATCAACATGGGCTCATTCTAAATGTTAATTTTGATAGAACAGAAGATGCACCAAGGTAATCATGGGAAGTTTATGGTTTCCAAAACCTATATGAAATGTTATATTATATATCCAATAAGCCAATACAATTAGAAACAATAACACTATTTTGCACGAAGATAAGAGCATTGAACTGATGGACAGATTGATTGATTCAAGTCAACATTAATCTCCCTACGACTGTACATCTTCCTAACCAACGGAGAAGTCTTCTCTCCACCACATAGTCTGGGAACAGTTTCAACCTTGACATTTGTAGTACACCCTTACTAAAGATTGCACCATTACAATGCTGTCACCAAGTTAGTTACATGCAGTTCGAAGTGGGGCATAGCATGATATCATGGAGCATGTTTCTTTCTAGTGCTGTATGGCTGACCAGCTTCCTAAAGCCAACTAGCTAATCTAATCTGCGCTGACTTCAACATGGTGGAGAATGACAAAGATGACTTCACATCACACGGGTGTTGTACCAAGGAAAGAGAAGCATCGTATATAATCTACGCTCCAACTTGGGGCTTTCTGACCAAAATACATACTTCAGACAACCTCTCACTAGCATGGAAAAGCACAAGGAAACATTGCCAACAAAAATATTATCCCCCAAGTAGTTTTTAAAAAAGCTAATTACAAAATAAAGTGGGACTTCTAACAGGATGTGCCAAAAGTACTCGAGTTTGGCACATGTCTCAAAGCCAAACAATACCATGTTTTCTCCATCAACAAGAGCATCAGTGTCACAAAACTAATAGAGCACATTACATAAACAATTTAATGATATGAAGAATGTTTTTTAAACTTACTGCATACCACTAAATTTGTTATTCAATACGAAAATTGCTTGCCATACTCTAGAATCCAAAGATTTTCACCATTGTCTTGTTGTCTCCAAAGTGGAATTCAATTGAGAATCATTGTTACCAAGTGCTATGAAATTGATAAGGTAGAATGGTTGATAAAATTACCTGTCGCCCATCAATTCCCTTCATTGTTTGTACACAATCGATTTCAAAGATGAAATTGTTTTCCAAGACACTATCTAGCTCATCTGTCCGCATAAGAATGCCTGTGTACTCACAAACTAGAGCCCCGGCAGGAATAGAATCCCAAGATCTCACAGCCCAACCTTTATTTGGAGTTAGAAACACCTGCAATAACCATTTTTAAGACAAATGAACTTCTCATAGCAAAAGCATAAATAATAGCTTACCAACTTTAGCTCATGAACACAAATATTCAAGGAAAAGCATGCCGAAAAAAATGGTTTGAGTAAGATGATTAAAAATCATAGAGATGCCTCCTTATTTGCATCATTTCCTACTTCAAGTATGGTTCATGTAAGATGATTAAAAATCATAGAGATGCCTTCTTATTTGCAGCATTTCCTACTTTAAGTTTGGTGATCCAATGACCTGCCCGACATTCATATATGGGCTCAAAAGTGAGTGCATGCATTTCTGTTAAAATGCCATTCTCACATTAAATTTTGTTTCCCGAACATGTTTCCAGATGCACCAAATGGCCATATCAATCTAGGGTTAGCATTAAGCTCCTTAGTTTTAAGCAAAAGAAAACATCTCTGGTCGCAATATGAATCTAACAACCTCAAGGTGGTATTTAAGCCCTTGTTGAGAAATACGATTGACACAACTGGGCCCACAACTACAATTTGGACCACACTCGAAAACAACATCCTTAGCTTCCACCAACCTGCAACACCAATCAAGTTGAAAGAAAAAATTCAGTTGAAAGCAGAGAAAAGCATGCTTAACAAGGAACTCTTGTGATTTAGAAATAAAATCATATAAAACACATTTAAACAAAACAGGCTATGCTTCAAGACCTAAGAACTAACAAAATACTTTCACTTCAAAAAGAACTATAAATAAAACAGAACAGGATAAAGGGGTATGAATATAGACATTTTTTCCAATAGAAATGTGCTATATAAATCTGAATGGCACAAACTTTAAACGAAAAGGAAGTTAGAAAGTATTCAATTATAAAACCATTAATCGGTGCAAAAATAACTAAAATTATGAAAAGGATGCCAAACAATAATTATAAACCTGAGGCAATTAAGAAATGAACATATATCTTATGAGCAAGTGATGGATTACTGTTTTGTATATTTTATTTTCTATTTTAGAGCCATTTTCAAAATAAGTAAGAGAATCTTTGAAAGGCTGTAAAAAGAAGTGAATTTATAAGATTTAATTGAAGATTCTGAACAAATGTTATAAATACCAATTAGAAAGTATGTAATTAGCAAGAAACAATACTAGCACTTATTTTAAAATTGGTATTGTATAGCTTGTGCTTTAAGATATTGATCATGATATATAGTGGACAAGTCACAAAACTCTTAAGCAATTTGATATGAGACATCATAGCTATGCTACAAATTTACAATCAAATATGCAGGGGTCATCAAATAAGGGAATCAGAAAACTTGGGGAAAAATTTACCAAGAACTGAGCAAAACTCACCAAGCATAAACTCAGACCTCTAAAACTTGGGAAAACTTGATAAACTCAGCTACCTGAAAATCTCAAAAAAACTAGGAAAACTGAGGATAAAACAGAGAGTTTTGCAACATTGCTTTTAACAAACATAAAGTCTAGAAACATTTCATTCGAAATAAGTTATGGCCCAAGTATTCTACACAGATTCGCCAGCAACCATCTCAAACTCAAGCATTCTAGGAATAAACAAGGGCAAATCCACAAAAAAATTCGACATAAACTATGAATTTGCAACCCCATGCAAATTCAAGTAGCTCAAAGCAAATATATAGCATCACTTGAATTGAAGGTTTAACTCGAGCTCACTCTAATGTTATGCAACTAGTGATCTCTATTGAGATTCCTATATTACCACGTGTAATTAATTATATAGAAGGGAGGCTCCTTACATTACTTAAAATCTCCTTATTCATAATGCTCCCTCCTCTAATGATTATTCAGGAAAGAAACTGATATGGAGCTTTTGAAAGATCCTTCCAAACTAAGATTCATCTTTGAATCAAGTACAATGATATGGAACTTTCAAAATATCCTTCCAAACTCTGATGCATCTTTGACAGGAGTATTCATTCCAGTAGTTAGAAAATCTTCTCACACAGAGAATACAGAGCAAATAATGATGAATACATGGGATAGGATACTATTTATCCTCTAAAAAACTTTTAAAAAAGGGTTACATCAACATGTCAAGGTTTGAGATTATTTAACTTTTATGATTAGATTGTTGGGTTAGGCACACTGGTCTACATCGATGAGTTTACTAGGGATGCCATCAATGAATGTGAGAAAGCAACCCTAGGGTTTTGCCACATCGTTTTCCTTGGCATATACATATATATCAGTGTCCTTGTGTCCCCATGTGGTGTCTATGAGTCACGTTTCAGGCACATATGTCCATTTGCGATGGGTCTACATTTGCAAAAATGGAAGGAATTTTATAGCCAAAATCCTCTCTAAGATAATTGACACCCAATGTAGCTAACAAAGGAATAACTACAATTAAGGGGGTCACTAGTGCACAAGGGATTATAATAAATCTAGCAAGACAAATTGAAGCATCCTTTGCTTGGGGACCAAGGCAAGCCACAAATAATGAAGTCGAAGCACTAGTTCCCTATCAAGGTATAAAGCTTTTGAGTTCCAAACAAACTCCTCAACAATACTAGTACAAGGCGATACATTGATCATCACAGCACCAACATTCGATCAATCTAGCCCCCATGTGTGGGTGGCCTAAATCATCCTTTGAATGGGGCCTCGTCTACCAAGTGATAAGAGATTTGAACTTCTTAACCAATTACATGGCTAATCTAGGATCTTCTAAGACCGAGAGCGAACTTTGGATCAAACAAGAGGGTGTGGAGAGAAATCTCTCTAATCTTATACCACGACATCTCATTCTAGGAATATTTCCTGGGGGGTCTTGCTCCATACCCCCTTCATCCCTCTAGAATGTCTTAGTAGTGTAAGAGTGGCATATGGATTTCACACTTGAGAAGTCATATATGCCTACCAACTAGGGAGGCCATGGTGTGACACTCTTATGTGTTATGTCTATGAAAGATCGTCCCACTGATGACACGATATCTCTATAACGTCATTTTGTGTTCGACGACCTTCCTTGAGTTCCCCTTCCATAGCCTAGATGCATGACCTCTTACAAATGTCTAATGCTTAGGTAAGATCCTTTGTTGCCTTCCCTCTCTTGGTCTTTGGCCCTTGTTCGTCCATTTGGTTCACTTAACACTTTGGGACCCACATTTGGGGTATTTCCTTATTCTATGGGTCTAGTTTGGGGGAAAATCCCTTGATTGGGTGCATAGTTACTTAAGATGCTTCATTATGGGTCCAAGACGAAAAAATTCATCTAGGCTTGCTATTTACCATCTCAAATTAGTCAAATCTTCCTTAACCCTACCTAATCTTAAGGAATTAAGAGTATCAAGGGGAGTCTTGCTCCATACCCCCTTATCCCTCTAGAACTTCTTAGCAATGTAAGAGTAGCATATGGATTTCGTACTTAAAGCACTCATATATGCCTACCCACTAGGGAGGCCATGGTGTGACATTGGTGTGTTATGTCCATGTATGACCTGCCCATTGATGACACAATATCTCTATATCGTCAATTTGTGTTGGACCACCTTCCTTGAGTTTCCCCTACCATAGCCTAGATGTATGACCTCTTATAAATGTCTATTGCTTAGGTAAGATCCTTTGTCACCTTTCCTCTCTTGTTTTTTCGCCCTTGTTCGTTGATTTGTTTCACTTTAATCCTTCCAGACACACATTTAAGAATTTCCTTATTTTATGGGTCCAATTTGGGGCCAAATCCATCTATTGGGTGCATAGTTACTTGGGATACTTCATTATGGGTCCAAGGCAAAAAAATTCATCTAGGCTTGCTATTTGAAGATTTTCTAAGGTTCTATGGTCTGCCCAACAGGGCTATCATTTGACCTCTTGTTGGGCACTAAGTTTGCGAACTTTTAAATTGTTTTTCTCGCTGTTTTAGGACAGCCTTCTTGCTGTTCAAAACAGCTCACTAACTCTGTGCTTTACCCTCTTGAAATCTGCCCACAAAACTTTGGTTTGATGCTCTTTAGTGCCTCTTGTTATAAGGTTTAATAATGGAAGGTTTTGTTGTCCAAGTTAGCCTTCTTTAACATGCATTAAAA
This sequence comes from Picea sitchensis, assembly GCA_010110895.2. Lineage (NCBI taxonomy): Eukaryota > Viridiplantae > Streptophyta > Pinopsida > Pinales > Pinaceae > Picea > Picea sitchensis. The sequence continues at coordinate 9,099 of SNQJ01S0035520.1, read as the reverse complement.
CATCAAACACACCTCTAGGATCTTTAACAACCTACCACTGAAAATACTAAGCAAACATGACAAATGAACACATGTAGTTTTTGGTCAACGTGACCCTGGAAAAACCCCCATGGGGAAAACCAGTGAGATATATATATGTATATGTATATGTATATGTGGAGATATGAAAGCAAATGCTACAACAAGTAAATACACAAGGAACCTGATACAATCCAAACTTATCCTCAAGCTGGTAATGGAGTTCCTCAAAACTTGTGCCTTCTAACCTTTGAACAAAGGCACCCTTTGCCTTGGTGCGCCCTCCTCTCTTTGCTATGCCCTTTGCTTCCCTTCTAGTGATGTAGACTTGACCCCTTGCCTTGGAGAATGCACCCAATGCCATGGTGCGCCCCTTGCCTCTCACAACTATCTCCTTGGCTTGCCTGCTACATCAAATTGTGCACCCTCACACACTAGTGTGCCCCCTCTACTCAAGAGTGCACCCACTAGTGTGCCCCCTCTAGTGTGTGCTCCCTTCACCTAGTAATGCACCCTTGCTTGCTTGTAGTGCGCCCCTACTCCAAGAGTGGGCCCAACCTCAAGCTAAATCTCATCTCTACCCCTTGCACCCTTCTTCTCCTCAAGAATGCGCCGTTGAACTCATGCGCCCTCCTTCTCCTCAAGAATGCGCTCTGGCTCAACTCAAACCCTCACTTTCTCTCTTCCTCCTCACTCAACTCTCTCAAGTGAAGAATGAGTCTCATCCTTACCCTTTTGCCTCCTTTAGCCTCTCTTTGGCCAAACCTAAAAGATAAATGGCCTAGATTAGATCTAGCCAAGTCTAATCAATGAGTGAGATCACTTCTTGTAAATCTCACTTAGAAACCCACTTTACTGAAGTTTCCATAGTTTGCTTTATGTCTATTAATTCACCCACTTTGTGAATTAATTGTCAAGTGATAAAGTCAAAGTGAAATTAGAACATAAAGTAAAAGTATAAGGGTAATAGTCTTCCCATTTGTGTTTAGAGACTCACAAACACAAGGGGACCACTTTCCAAGGTACCCAAATCTCAACACTATTTACAATGTCAAATGAATCAAATATTCCTTAACCCTACCTAATATTAAGGCGCTAAGCATATCGCAGATTTCTTGATTGTTCCTCAATTGTGTATTGTGACTCACAACGAGAGCTTGTTTTTGGGGTTAAATTAGTAGTATGACCTCAAAAACTTATGGTATGTAGTCCTCATGGTTTTCGTTTCTTGTACAAGCCTCTCTCTCTCATGGTTATTTTGATATTCACTAACACCTTTAAGTTTGTTCCTTTGCTTATTTATACCCTTCAATTCCTCTTCATAGCTGCTCTTCAAATAATAAATTGGAAATACATTATCTTGCAAATAAACAATGAGATTGGTGTCAAACCTTGATCTAGCTTCTTAATTCACTTTCCAAGCTCTTGCATTGCTTGCATTTGTCTTCACCAACACCTCAATGAGGATCTCTTGTTGTTAGATTGGTTCCGATCTTGTAGGTTTGTTGTCTCATTCTAACACATCTCAAAAGGCTTAGTCCTCTCATGCCTTGTACGATTCAACACTACAACCTCAAGGGCACTAGAGTCTCCATTCAACACATAATATTGCATCATTATATATGGTAGATCTAGTGTTTTTATAACTCTATATTGTAGATCGATGTAAGTATGTTTTGTAGAACGATTGAGCTACAAGTGGAGGATCATTTAGGAGGTGGAAACTCTGTTAGAGGCCTAACACAACTCTCATCTTCAACCCAGGAAGCTTCAACACCTACAATGCTCATCCAAGTAATTCCTTCCACTTATCCACTCTTTCATTTCCAATAGTCATTTAATTTTGTTGGTCAAAGTTACTACCACTATATTATGCCTTTCAAATTTGAGACAAACCTAAAAGTCTTCCTTCACATACACAAGAAATTAATGACACTAAATAGAAATTAAACCATCATACCTTGGTTTACAAAATCATGTGGGGTAGTTACAAGGGAAACATTACACTAACATGGCGATTACAATTTACAGCATCCAACAATTCTTCAAAACCATTCAAATTCACTCATCATATTAAAAGCTTACATCATCTCTAAAATGTTGTGTTACCAGATCCGCGAGGTCTAGACGCAAGATCTGCGTTTCAGATCCGAATCCAAATCCGAATCTGGATCCGCCCAAATCCACGAAGGATGTCACCAAAACGGATCCTAGTTCAAAGGAAATGGATCTACGACCGTTGATACGGATTAATTCACTGGGAAACAAATCACGATTTTTGGAAACGAATCCCATCGTCCAACGACCCCACACTCGCAGATCCCGAAATTTTTCTGGAGGATTTTAGGTCCTGAGACATGGTTTCAAGGTGTTCAGGGCAGTTTTAGGATTTTTCCCTCACGGTTTTAGGGTTTAGGCCTTCGAAAAGTATTATAAGGACCTGACCCCACTTCAAGACAGCAACAGCAAAATCTGTCACTTGTCTCTTGTGGTTAGGCCCGACACTCATTGTTTGAGCAAAGTGCAGAGGTGACAAGGCACGAGAATCGGGTAGCGACAGCGAGAAGCAAGGCCAGACGGTAAGACCCGATAGCGGTATGGGTTCAATTTTTATTCGACATTAATATTTTATAAAATTTTTTTTTGGGTTTTAAGAATTTAAACATATATTATATATAACATTCGTTATATATTAATACTTATAACACATTATATATATAACAGTATAAATATTTATATACTATTAGTATAATATATATATACACTTAACAAATATATAACTAGACTATTGAGTCTCTCCAACCCTCTTCATCAAGAGGTGGGGACATATATATATATATATATATATATATATATATATATATATATATATATAATGTCCCCCACCTCTTGATAATTGGAAAATTCGATAATCCTAGTTAATCTACTAGACTGGTCTCGTACATTATGGGGACAAATTCAACCAAAAGCCATAACCTAAGCACAACGTTATATTATTGAGTTGACTTTGGGAAAAAAAGGTAACTAGGAAAGAAGAGAGCATGTGAGGAAAAGCTAGGAGTTAACCCTGGGGTTAACTAACTCAACAGAGAATTAGATCTGGGTATAAAAGAAAAGGAGGGTGCATCTCTTACTCATGCTGGATTATTATTACATTTTGCATTTGGGCTCTTGAGCACAAACAATTTTGAGGGTTTTGAGACTAAAAACACTAGAGATCAACTCCCTGATGATGAAAGATCCCACTTCTCTTGATCCAAGCTTGGTCCTGGGGATGCAATACTCCACCCACACCATTCTACAAGCATTTGCGGGTACCATCAGCGGTCAAGGAAGGGAAGCAGTGCAACCTTGGGGTTTGACAGGAGGTGCACCATTGAAGGAGAGCAAGAAAGGTTAGATCCGAGTCGGGAGGGTTTTAGTTATTGGTCATTTGGGTTTTCTCTGTAGGGCCTCGACCATCATTCCTAGCATATTTGGAGAGAGGTTTACTTGCCATTTGATTTACCGGAGCTTGGCAAGAGTTGGAAAGAGGAGGAGGGTGCACTGTGGAAAGAGATTTAGTCGGTTTGGAGGAGCAGATCTTCATCATTCAGCTGGAGACTTCACCAGGGGGGTTTGTCTTGCCCCAATATACATTCTCAACAAGTTTCATATCATTCTCAACAAGTTTCATATCATTCTCAACAAGTTTCATATCATTATCCGTATATGTATCCTGATCCATTCTCAACAAGTTTCATATCATTATCCGTATATGTATCCTGATCCAGATCCGTATCCGTATCCTGATCCGGATCCATATCCATTTCCTGATCCGGATCCGTATCCATTTCCTGATCCGGATCCGTATCCATTTCTTGGTAACATAGCTAAAATGTCTTATTGAATATAACACAATGATCAAACTTGTATAAATTCTGAGACTGGAGTTCAAAACCCCGTGAGTTGTTGTTGTTGATACTAGGTGCAAGTCTTGGTTGATTTTGACAGGACAGATATGCTCCCAATAGCATGGCCACTTAGTTGAAGAACAGGTATAAGTTACTATACACAGCATATCCAACACACACATCAAAAATCAGGTGGTTTGTCTATCAATTCTGGAATTCTAACTGCATAAAGTGTTGCATGAGTTAGAATTTCAGCACAAGATAAAGACGTTTTAAACATGGCATAGAAGAATGTAAGTTCCAAGAATGACAAGGGTGAAACATTTATTCAGTATATAACACCACACAAATAACATGCATTGTTTATCAGACAAAATCTCCATATAAAAGATTCAGATCAAATCTTGTAGTGACCATAAAAGACAATCTTGTATCTGACCTGCCACCATCTCTTCGAACATATGGGAAGTCCATCCCATTTAATCTCGCACAAGAGCACGTCCTTGGATTGACACATTCACCCTTGCAGTTACAACCTTCAGCGGGTGGGGGAATCTCAACACCCTTAGCAACCTTGACAGTATTTAAATATGCGTAACCTACAATCCAAATTTCATTAGAACTACATCAATCACAAGTCCCAAAAAGGGAAAGAAATTTTATAACTGTCCTCAAATGATAAAGGGTCAACTGGAAAGGTGAAAAACAGCATACAATTATCGATATAACATCAATAAAGAGTGCTTATAGCACTACAATCTGAACCTACATAGAATGTTAGAAGTAAAATACAGTGAACAGAAAAAGAGGGAAAGGAAACGAGGACAAAACCATATGGAAGTTAAGGGAATTAAAATTATTGTCAAAGTCATCACAGCATGGGAATGTGTGACACTAGGGTTATATTCTAAGTAAAGATCCTGGCACTTAGGGCATGGTCATTCTAACAAGTTTCTATGCATTTCTGCAAATGTGCAGACTTACAATTGGAAGGGTTAGACTTGCCTAGGACAAAAAGCATGATTTATGAAACTTTTACTGCCAGGAACTTTGGAAAATTCAATAGTATTATGTATATTGTAACCCTATTCACAACTGTTAAGTTCAGCTGCATTGAATCTTCTCTTAGCATGATATCGAAAAATATGAACCAAATGCTGTCTTTAGTTATCCCAGGATCTATGAAGCCACCCTCTTCCTCTATGCATTAATATCCAACATTCTGGGGCCCTACATCTTCACATCCTTTTCATTTAATGAATTTTAGGCATAACTCGAGGAAAGTAATAATGTATCAAAACAACATCACAAACAAATAGCATGACTATACTTTAGCTCACCTGTTGGTGGAATAGCTGGTTTATCAATGGCATTAGTAGCAGGAACAGGTAATTTCTCCTTGCCATTGCTGATATCCTTAGATGCCAACCTAAAAAGACATGGGTGTTATCAGATCAAATATATACAATACCCTATTTCAAATGAGACAGAGGAAGACAATGACGTAACAAACTTGAGCAAATGCAGTTCTTTATAAATCCAAGTTATGTTAAACCTTGGCAAAATATAAGTTAATAACAAAGGGAATAAAGCAAAAAAAACATACCCTGGTAACTCAGAAGGAGACATTGGCAGCTGAGCACGAATGAAACGAACCTGTCCATACAAAGTACCATTCAAATGTGCAAGAGAACAAAAACAAAGAAAACAGCCAGAGTACAATGCCCATTTATGTCTCTAACCATTAACAAAATAGGCAAAAGTTTCTTTAATAAAATTTGAAAAAAAACAAATGTGTAGTAAATCAAATGTTAACTGACCTGATCAGTCGTCAATACTGGCTGCCCTTCCAGCCGCCTTAGACAAAATTTGAAAACGGTGAACCCTGACAGTCCTCTCTCAGCCCAGTACCGGACAACCTGTATGAAGACACATTTTCAGCAATTACTGTAACCACGTATCATGGACACCCTCACTAGTCTAATAAATTAGGACACTCTCAAGATGATCAGAGTGCAAACTATTCCCCTGTGAAGTGCTACACTCTTAGTTCAAGAGCTAAGATGCGAAAACATAGGATAGTTTGTCACACAATAGATTAGTCTCACAATGTTCAATTTCCAATTCTCAGTGTAAAAAACGGACCCTATTTATCTCGAAATTAAGGATCTGGACCGATCAACACCATCTAGTTCCAATCCAGAACAGCCAGTCCTGATAACAATGTTTTATATTAGAATTTTCTTCGAACATTAATCTCTAAATTATAAATTCATCATTTCTCAGATTATAGATATTCACCAAACATTTGTGCCCATAGGATTTTTTCTCAAAGTTTATCCCTCCTAGCACAAGAATAAGTTTTGATTCAGATCTCGAGATGCCCTGGAAGCCATTGATTACATTTACAGGTTAGTTGTAACTTGTGAGCAGTATACTGAAACTAAGCCTAACCAATATCATATTCTTTACTGTCTTACAGATCATTCATTGCAGAGGGTTATGTAAATTTTTATCTTTAAGATTCAGGAACAAAATACCATGGTGGTCCAACACAATATACTCTCGACAGCCCTATGAGTTTGCAAAAGAATCTGATAATCGATCAACAATAGATACACTTTAATCTACAATTCCAAAACTATGTTACCGGATCTCGCACACCAGATTCCAAGATTCATGTTTCCATGGATAAAACCAGGATTCAAAGCAGGTTGCGCTTCAAGTGTTATGGTTTTGAGCCATATCTTGTTACCAGATGCATGGATATCAATGACCATCAGTTGGCATTTTTCCTCACATGAGCCAGTCAGATACAGGATTATTAATGGGCTATCATGATGTTTTAACTTTGTTTTAACTTTTGCTTACAATCCCCCCCCCCACTAAGAGCAGCTTTCTTTGGAGATTATATGCAGTGGATTATTATTGGTGTATTGTCTTCATCATTTGACTATCTAGCAAGATACTTGGTTGTTCATGTGGAGTGCTCTAGACATGCAGACATTATTATGGTAATCTAGCCTTCCGAAAGGCTACATTTATGTGTGGTTTATGATATATTGGCTTGGTGAGGGAGCAATCTAGTGGAGATTGACTATTTGGCAGTGTTATGGCATTCTTTCATTGGTTGGTTACTAGGGCAAGTTGAGAACTCTCCTTGTTGGAATCTTTTGGCATACATGTGGAGGCATGGGGGTCTTCTATGCACTATATTCTAGGTCACTCCACTTGTTTTCCCATGGTTTTGGGAGATGTGATGGTATTTGCTCCTGGTTTCACTATATTATTATTATCTTGGAGGACATAACACTATCCATGCACACATCTCTAGGGCAAGCCATATATTGAGCTCATGGATTGAGGTTGTTAAGGTTTAAGCTATTATTAGGTTTCTTTTCAATTTACTAGATAACCATAGCATAGATAGGATCATTGAGAGAAACATAATCACAAGATACATAGCATTTATCCTGGGAAACCCTCATGGGGAAGAAAACCCAGCAAAAACTGCATTAATAAAGATAGCCAATACAACGCCAAGACAATAAACCAAACACTAGAGTATATCCTCTACTAAGCAATGTGCCTCTCTCTCCTCCTTCCAGCAACCGGTAACTGCAACATCCTTCAAACGTGCACACTAGATGAGTGAGTTGAGTGAGTGAACAAATAAGGCGATGGCTTCCTTTATTTATACAAACTGGCAGGTGTTGAAAAGGTGTCTCTTCGTTGGGCAGGGCCGACTTGTCTTCTTAGTGGTTAAAACCACTTTACTTAGCCTGGGGGTCGACTTCTCAATTTGCATAATACAATTAAGGTTTGACCAATCCGCAAAAGAGGATTTGGTCAATTACAATGTCCGACATGATCTATCCACAAAAGGGGCTTGATCTAATGAATAATAAATCAATAATAAATAGACTACTCTTTGCAGTTACAATATTTCAACACGAAATCTTCAGCACGAAGCTGGCATCTCAACAACATCAGCACAAGGCTGGAAATCTTCAACACGAGGCTGGCATCTCAACAACATCAACACGAAGCTGGAAATCTTCAGCACTAGGCTGGCATCACAACACGAGGTTGGCATCACAACATCAGCACGAAGCTGGAAATCTTCAGCACTACGGTGGCATCACAACATGAGGCTGGCATCACAACAACATCAGCACGAAGTTGGAAATCTTCGGCACTAGGTTGGCATCACAGCACGAGGCTGGCATCACAACACTACTCCCCCTTTCGAGGGAGGTCCTTTTGGACTACACCAAGCTTATCTCGAAAGTGTTCAAACTTTACACGAGATAGAGGCTTGGTCAACACATCAGCAACATGTTCATCCGTGCTAACATACTGGAGCTTATGGCTCCTCTCTGCACCATATCACGGATGTAATGATATCGGATCTCTATGTGTTTTAACTTGTCATGGAACACAGGGTTCTCTGTCATCTTTATGCAACTCTGGTTATCACATAGGATCATGGTTGCTTCCATCTCCAGATCAAATAGATCTGTCAACAACTTATGAAGCCATATGGCTTCACAACTGGCGAAACATGCAACAGTGTATTCTGCTTCGACCGTGTTGAGAGCAATGCTTGATTGCTTCCTACTCTGCCATGGGATCATGGCTGACCCCAGACTGAAACAACATCCTGAAGTACTCTTTCTGTCAGAGACACTTCCAGCCCAATCTGAATCGGTATAACCACTCAGTCTAAAGTCATAATCTCCATTATAGCTGAGACCACAATCTAATGCACCCTTAAGGTACCTCATCACATGTTTTGCAGCAACCAGGTGAACACGTCTGGGCTCTACCAGAAACCAACTCAAGGTGTTCACAGCAAAACATATATCTGGCCTAGTATTCGTCAGATACATCAACGACCCAATGATCTGTCTGTACAACGTAACATCAATCAATTTTGACGAAGTGTCAACCAAGAGCTTCAACTTTGTTTCCATGGGTGTATTCATGGATTTGCACTCCAACATACCAAATCTCTTCAGTATTTCAACTGCATACTTCCCTTGGTTAAGGAATATCTTCTCTGGGCTCTACCAGACCTCAAGACCTAAGAAATAGTGCATTAGGCTGGCATCTCAACAACATCAACACGAATCTGGAAATCTTCAGCACTAGGTTGGCATCACAACACGAGGCTGGCATCACAACA
>SNQJ01S0035519.1:18252-31190 GCA_010110895.2 Picea sitchensis | reverse complement strand
ATAACATGCATAAATGGTGACTTCCACTCCAAACATTCTCCATGGAGGTATCTTGGACAATAGAAGAAAATTGTTGCAGATATCATGTATGTCTAACACATTAGAAGGTCCCTTGTTGAAGTCTGGGTAGCGCCATTGTATTTTTTTTTTTGGATGACGATTTTTTATGTTCATTTTTTTTTGTGACATTGAATGGATGTATATCATTGTATGGCTTAATATACTTTTGGAAGTTCTATTATAAACAAACAAATATGCACATTATTCAAATTTTCGATGGAAATTATCCAATATTTGATTTTGATGACAATTTATTGTTAATAGTAACATGTCTTTGATGTAAAATAAATAAAAGAAAAATTAACTTAGCTATGCTCTTCTTTTTATTTCATTTAACCATATATACATTATATTCTATGTTTTTTTCTATTTCCATTTTATAGATATATACACAAAAACAATTCATATATTCTTTACCTTAATAATATCTTAAGCCATTTTTTTCCTCGGAAAAGAGCACGAAAAGCTTTACTGGTCTAACTCGATGGAGACACCAAGTGAGGCCCTAAACATGCTTCTGGTTGGGGATTCGACCTCGGAACCTCATTTGAGAAAACAACGACACTCATCCACTTGAGTTAACCCATAGGACTAATAATACCTTAAACCATTTATAAACCACATAACATAAATATCACAATATTATATTCTTTAACTTAGTAATACCTTAAACCTATTCTTTATCTTAATAACATCTTAAACCATTTATAAACCACATAACATAACTATCACAATATTATATTATTTAACTTAGTAATACCTACCCTTCACAAACCACATAACATAAACATCACAATATTAATATAAACAAAACATAAAATAGAAGAAAATGCTATTCACTTTTAATGATAAACATTTATATATGATAATTCAATACAATTTGTTGTAATAGAGAGAATATAGTTAATAAACATTTGTATATGATAATTCAATACAATTTGTTGTAATAGAGAGAATATAGTGGAAATATAGAAATTCCAATTTTCCTCTTTAAGAAGAGTACGAGTACATATTAAAGATGTTAAATTATTTTATTATGTTAAATATAAATTAAAATTGTTTTTTTCTCTTTAAAAAGATACAAGTTAAAGATGTTAAATTTTTTCTATTATGTTAAATATAAATTAAAATTATAAATTTAATTATAATATTTTAGGCAAAAGTATATGCTTAAATCTTCATAGATGTATGATTACATTCCATTAAAATCCATAATTTATATAACACTCTTGCAACTCCCTAAATATGAAAAAGATACACTCTTAACGTTATCACTGAATTATAAAATTATATCTAAAAATAATTATAAAGTTATATCTAAGAATAACCAAGTATGATAGAAAAAGATAAATAGATAATGCCGCAATTGTATGGAACCAAGATTTCTAAATCAATGCTTATAGATGGAGATTTCACATGTTTACCTAGAATCTCTCCCAATTATACTCATAAATCTTTTAAAGTTTTGGTTTTAGATTTTTATAATACATGGAATCATAATGAAAAGACTATATAAATGGTTTACGAATTTTTTTATAATTCATTTAGTTTATGAGACATAATTTCCCACCATATTCACCATATTAGAGAACAATTCAATCCAAAATGCATGTTGTTTTCATTTGGTTTATCATTATAACACGAAACTTTGAGTTTGGAGAATCAAATAGAGAATACTAGGTAGTTATATGGAAATGAAATAATGACAACACACCATTCTTATGCTATTGGAGATCCACAATCAACATCAACTTGTAGAAAACAATAAAAATCGTCTTCTCCTTTTATTCATGTAAAAATATCTTATCCTTGCCTTTCACTAACAATATTGAATATGCACAAAATTCAATGTAATATCATTAATTTTCTTATTTGTAATACCATATTTTGCATTGGTGATAATATGTAATATTCATGGATTCCTCTTTGATGTTGAAATTGCACATAGTTCATTTTGATAGTTACTTAACACAAAATATGTAATCTTGTCATATGATAGTTCATTTTGATAGTTACTTATCACAAAATATGTACTTTTGTCATACAATGTTCACTTTAGCATTTTTCTTTTCCTAGAGAATTGAAATCCTCTACCTTACTTTGAGTCTTATTTAAAAACTTGCACCCAACAATACCTCATTGGTTGCTAAGTGACCACCCTTCTAATAAGTTTAAGATAGATACAACCCTTGCAGAATTATTTGTCTATCATAATTCTTCACCCAAAGATATTTGATATATAGCTATACAAAGATGTTCCATAAAGCAACCCGATAGGTTTAATAAGTTGAAGATATATACAACCCTTGCAAAGTTATTTATCTATCATAATTATTCACCCAAGGATATTGGATATATTGTTATACACAAATTTTCCGAAAAAAAAACCCAATAAATTCAAGTTGAAGATATATACAACCCATGGGGAGTTATTTGTCTACCATAATTATTCACCCAAGCATATTTGATATATGGCCATACACATATGTTCCATAAAGAAACCCAAAAAAGACAAACTAAAATTGTATAATTACATAATTTGATTTTTTTAATTATTTAAACTTTAGATATACTTACATGACTAAGCCTTAAAATTGTATAATTACATAATTCGATTTGTTAAATTTACACGACTCCCAATAATTCCTTATTTGGCTGGCCATTATTATAAATTTGTCCACAAATACAAATATTGTTGAAGTCCATGTTCTTTGTGTAAATTTATGAGTTATTAAAGACAATTATTTTTAATAGTAAGTTGAGTAAAATACTATCTTTGACAAATAACATTTTTATTGTGAAAAAACTCAAAAAACCATAAATCATATTTTTCTTTACATTTTTTTTTAAGCTAGAACTTTATATTATCTTCCAGAATCAAGAATTACAATATAGATTAGTGACATTGGTGCAGAGGTTGCCAACAAAGGTAACCAACCCCTTCACCAGGTCTTGAGGTTCTGTAAAACTTTGCCAAAAAGGATATAAAAATTCACCAATATAAAGTTTGGACTATATTGAGCATAACTAAAACTATGAACATCCAAAACTAGTGAACAATAGAATCTTGCTAGCTATGCATAAACAAAGAAAATCAAAACAAGACAGGCCATGCGACTTATTTTCCATTGGTACCGCTTGGAGAAGCCTACTTGAAGAAGTCAGACTACTCTGGGATCGTCTGAGCTAGAGTCACACAAACATTCAATCTTTTTTTCCAAATATTCCTTCCTGAACTTTTGTTCCTCGTTGTCATGTCATAGTTTGATGATAAGATGATGTTGGTCATCCATGAACTCAACTGGATGAGGAAACTTCTCCTGTGGTTTGGATCCGTCCCCTACTTCGCAATTGTGATGGACATGAATAGAGGACGGAGAAGGATTGATGTTTATCTCTCTTTCTCAACAACGTCAGGAATAGAAGAATCACGTTCCATGGAAAAGATATTTGGGCACAAGGAACCACTTCTATCCACACCGGCCAGAGGAGAAGCACTACGACGATGACCTCTGAAACTAGAGAAGCTCACACCATCACGACGTAGCTTGCCCCGTTCACGAGGTATGAAACCAAACCAAATCCCATAGAGGATGAGCTAAGAGAAAAGAAAAGGAGTCTGCATGGAGTAGACCAGAAGCCAAAGGGAGGAGACCAAAAACATGATAAGAGAGGGGGGAACAATATGAGGGACATGAAAGCCATGCCATAATAAACAACCATCGATAATGTGAGTCCCCATGAGATCCTCCAAGACCTTTATTGAAACCTTTAGTTATCTGAACCTGACTATAACAAAGCCCACATCACTCCCACATATGAGAGATGTGATTGAATCCTAGAAAGATAGGGACTATAAGGACGACCCGAAATGCTCTAAATTTACTATGACAACCATCAACCTCGGGATAGAAGAAGAGCACTAAGAGGTGACAAGTGTATATAGTCAGATCATGCAAGAGATTGTCAAAGTGACACCCCATATGGGGAAGATCCCTCCAACTATTCCATTTATGAGTTGGTTGCCTTAGATTTAGGTTCAGGTTGAAAAACCTAGTGATTTGGTCTGCAAATACATAAAAACCTCCATTTTTATGAATACCTCTCCATATCTCTATTTTGATGGTATTTTTCTCTAGGCTACACAAATATGTCGTAAATGAAACTATAGACACAGATAGATTTGACTATGCAGATTCCAAATATACAATTAAAAAAAAAAAAAAAATATTGTTTAGTATTTTTAATCTATTTTTGTCTTAACATATATTAGAATCCTAAAATACATACTTTATTTATGTTATAACTTTTTATCAACTTAAGCATTTTTAAATTAAGTTATACGTCGCACTGGAAGAGACTAAAATCTACAATAAAAAAAAATTAAATTTTGTTTGATAATGTTAAGACCCTTGTAGCCCGCACTAACAAAATGCGTTATAGTTTCAAGGATATATTGACTTTCATAATTTAAACAAAATATAGAATTAATATTATAAATTTTGAAAAAATACACCGCACTAGAACAATGGGTTCTCTAAAATTATACAATTTTTTTAAGGAAATTCCATTGTTAAGGTACTCAACACCTACACTAACATATACATATACCTTATATTGTGCTTGAAAAATAACATACCACTTTTAGAAAAACTCAAANCGCACTAGAACAATGGGTTCTCTAAAATTATACAATTTTTTTAAGGAAATTCCATTGTTAAGGTACTCAACACCTACACTAACATATACATATACCTTATATTGTGCTTGAAAAATAACATACCACTTTTAGAAAAACTCAAATTTCACATAGTTATTCACAATTTCTATAAAAAAAAATTATATATTTAGAAAGCTAATTCAATTTCCTAGATTTCATTGTTTTACACCATATTCAAATTCATTGTAAAAGTACCTTGAATAATCCCTCCAAGTTCACATATTGTTGTTTTTCCATGTTTGCATTGCCACTAATGCATCATGAGAGACCATCATTAGCTTTCACCCACCCTATAGTATGTTTCTTTCCTTCCTTGTGACTTAGGTTTATGTTGTATAAAGAACTTGCTCTTTTGCAAAGCACTTTCAACTAAGCAGTTGTTGCTTATCATACATAAGTTAATTGCTTCACAATCTCCATTGTACTTAGACTTGTTAGGTTTTATCATATTATAATAGAGATGTATTGGATGAAAATCTACAAAATAATTGTTATAGTTCTCTTCCCTATCTAGTTGTTTGAGAATACCACCACTCAAGAAGTAGTTTTTTCTTTGAGGCAAGTGGGTTTAGCAATGTAGGTCACAAAATGTGTAGTATACCTAGAGAGGTAATATGGGGTACCTAGGGGGGTACCCAATGGGAATGTGGTTATGTATTATTAGTGGAGGCCATCATATTTCCTTGTAAAATACATATTTCTATGAAAATCCCAAAAAATAGAACTAGGGATTGTAAAGAAATCGCGTGGCTTTTTCCCAGAAAACCATGAAAAATTGTTGAATTTAAAATGTTGATAACTTCACTTCTCAGACTTTGTTTCCTCTGATTTGTTTTTTTGAAATTGGGTATTTTTCCGAGAGGAATTAAAATATCCAATTTTTGTTTCCAAATTCCGCTTATAAAGTTTCATATTTGAACCTGAAGTGCGTTGCCCTCTTTTTTCCTTTTAAAAAATCTGCAAAATGAACCAAACTTTCTTCCCTTCTTTGGCCAAGGAAAGTGATTTGATACCAATTGTTAAGTACATAAACAGATCTACCAATATACTTCAGATAAACCCTTAATATCAACAAGAATAAACCAAACCATTCACCAAAATATTGAACACGAGAATGTAGACAAAACCCTTGAGGTAGGGTGACACCATATATTAATCCTTATGGAAGGATAAAACTCCTCAAGCAATCATTGCTTGTACAATAACAATGTTCTTCACTATGCTTCAATACATTGCTTACACTTCTTTATATAACATTCTCTATCTTCTAAGAACATTCTAGAAAAGGAATCTTCGAGAAAGCCTATTTATTTTATCTAACTACCATAATGGGCCTTATTTAATAATATAGTGAACCTAGTCCACCTTACATTGAATGGACTCCACTAATAATACATAACCACATTCCCATTGGGCGCCTCCCTAGGTATACTAAGAAGGTCATTGTCTCAAAGGAGCAATGTGTTGCGCATTTGAAGAAAAAAGATCAGATGCCTATAATTGTTGTATATCATCATCCATGTCAAATAGATAAACAACAATCATCAAGGCAAGGGTGTGAGAATCAACACATTTATGCACCAACAGGGAACCATAACGAAAATCGAACAAGAGGTGCATGGAGGCCTACCAGCACTACATCAAGACATCAGGATAGAGAACCAATCCCATTCTAACACCAACATGATGCAAATCAAGATCAAGGTGGGAAGGAAATAGTTGAACATAGAGTTTGTCTTCCATTAGGATGGATGGATGGTCGTACTTGGTACCAGTTGGCTACATTGCTTAGTGGATCATATTGTTTAGTTTTTTTCCATGTTTCAAGGATGAAACATGTGAAGGGGGATGAAATGTAGTATACTAGGGAGGTAATATGGGGTACCCAGGAAGGTACCCAATGGGAATGTGGTTAAGTATTATTAGTGGAGGCCATTCAATGTAAGGTGGAATAGGTCCACTATATTATCAAATAAGGCCCATTATGTTAGTTAGATATAATACATAGGCTTTCTAGAAGATTCTTTCTCTAGAATGTTCCTAAAAGATAGAGAATGCTATATAAAAAAGTGTAAGCAAAGTATTGAAGCATAGTGAAGAACATTGTTATTGTACAAGCAATGATTGTATGAGGAGTTTTATCCTTCCATAAGGATTAATATATGGTGTTACCCTACCTCAAGGGTTTTGTCTACATTATTGTGTTCTGTATTTTGATGAATGGTTTGGTTTATTCTTTTTTATATTAAGGGTTTATCTAAAGTATATTTGAAGATCGGTTTAAGTACTTAACAAAATCACAATGAGGTGGAGGAGGGAACCACTATCATTGGACATTATTTCAACTACTGAAGTGGGTAACTCCCCGTACTTAGTGATAATTACCTAGCCATGCTTTTGTCGCAACAATGAGCATCAATTATCAAGTTTACATTGCACATTGATATCTAAGGATAGGGAATGGTGATTCAAGAAAAATGCATCAAAAACTTTCTCTCATTCTGAGGATGATACTCAAGGTAAAATGGATTCTACAAAAGTTTGAGGCTTTCATGTCAACATATAAGGACTCAAGGTCGTTACAATAATATACTCATTACAACCTCAGCATGTCACTTTTGTGAATTGAACCTAGGTGGGGAGGATAACACTTGTTCTCTTAGTAGTCCAATCTCTAGACCCAATTAATGGAATAACTAATTGTTATTTACATGCATTTAAAAAAAAAATTATTCAAGTCATTTTACAAAATAAAATGATAAACATTCCCAAGATAAGTTATCAAACTCTACTCAATGCCTACATTGTGAGTTGTGAATCATATTTTTTGAAAAAAAAAACTTAGCTGCAAAAAGGATTTGTAAGGCCCTCAGCCTAGTGACAACCATGATTGGGAACTTAGTGGGGGTGGTGTTGAACCCCCCATATTTCAAGAATGTTCTCCTCGTCTTTGATAGAAATACCAATCTAGTCACTCTGGGGAATCTAAAGGGATTTGTAGCTCATACGTAAGGGGATTTAGGAACAATATTAAGGGATGATGCCTAGATGGTAGAACCTTCTCAAACAAATGAAGAAACTCCCAAATGGAAATCGACCAAATGTATACCCAAAGCAATAGACATGCCTAGGTATTAAATCCACTCAGAGAGGGTAGGTAGTTATGTTCAATACATGCAAGATCATGTAGTCATTCAGAAATTCCTTGGACTCTAGCCTATAGAGAGGGATCTCATTGCTTGGATCAACTCACGTTGGAAACCCAAAGAGAAGTATGAACTTAACATAGGTTCCAAATTCATTTTAACAACCATTTTCAATAACCATAAGGATCGTGAGAGGATTTTTGAAAATTGACCCTCTTAATTTTTCTCGGCTGGTCTGCATATTCGCTTTTGGAAGGAGAAATTTAACCCATAAAAGGAGGATTTTCTTATGCCTCGGTTTGGGTTAGATTAAAATACCTACAGTAGGAAAATTGGGAGAAAGAAATCATTGCAGGTATTGGGAATACCCTCGGTATGTATGTTAAATCAGTAGAAACCATTAAGAGAGGACGATATACTGCCCATGCAAAGATTTTCATATACATGAATCTCTTTGTGCCTATTCCTAAATCCATTTGTCTCACTTATCAAGATTCAGACTGGATCCAAACCCTTGATTAGGATTAAATTCATTTATTCTATCGATTTTTTTATGAGCATGGCCATTGAATCTTTTGAGACTTCCCTCTCCTCAATTCTCCCAATCCTCCTAAAGTAGATCCTGAGAAATATGAGGAAGGGTTCACCAAGATCGCCACTCGTAAACAGTCTGGAAGAAAATCCTTTCCCTCATTGACCAAATCACCTGCTACCAAAACAAATATGAGATATTGAGCAATATTCCAGAGAATTCCAATCAGGAGCAGCCATCAGATCCTTCTACCAGTGGGTAAAAATATTGTAAGCCAACTGATTATCCCTCCAGCCTTGAGGACCCCAAGCAACAAAAAACCTTGGAATTTTCGTTGGATATACCACCCTTGGAAGATGTTATAATGAAACAAGAGCAAGAAGATGAAGATGAACTAGAATCAAATGACATGGAACTGGAAGGAATTGATTTATAGGGAATTGTAGAGGCTTGTCAACACTAGGACATTAACTCCATTCCCTTGGAACACATGCAGAGGGTTCAACAAGCCATCTGCAAGAAGGAAAACACACCCATTGTCCAAAAAACTAAAAAAGGAACCTCTTCAACCATGGGATTCCATACTAATAAGCCAAAGGAACCCAAGAAAAATCCTAAGGACAACAAGCGTAGGAGAAAAAAAACCAACCTACAACTGCTTCAGGAAATAGACGAAATATTGATGGATTTTGGTCAGAATGCGTTGATGACAAATTATTTCCAACCCTCTCTTACCTCAAGTTTTCAATGAAATTTCTCTCATGGAATCATTGTGGTATATATGGAAAGAGAAAACAAAGGCTCTTTCATAACAAGGTAATTTTTGAATCCCTTGATATCCTTCTCCTTCAAGAAACAAAATGTTATAGTTCTTTCTTGGACAATATTGTCCAGAAAATATGGAAATCAAGGAAATATGTTTCCCTTGATGCCAAGGAGCTACATGAGGTATTTCCATCTTATGGAACCCTATTACAATTGCTTTGGACAAATTTTTTTCCACTCCTATAAGCCTCTTAGATTAGTTCAGGTCAATAGGGGCATAAACATTTAGCTTTGTCAATATTTTTTATGGCCCTTGTTAGCTTTAGGATAAAATAGATTTCCTCAACTCTTTGTAGAATATTTATGATATTATTAGATCTCATTTCTGGATCATGGGAGGATACTTTAACCTCATTTATTCTCTTGAGGAGAAAAAATGAGGAATCTGTAGATTTGAGCAGGACAGTGATGCCTTCAACTCCTTCATGCGAGATCTCAGACTGGTTGATATAGATACCATAAATGGGATTTTTACATGGAATAATAGAAGAGGTGGTAGTCAACAAATCACCTATAAATTAGACAGATTCTTGGTCACAGAGTCTCTCGTTCTCTCAAGACTCCAAATGGAGGCCAACATTCTTCCTGTAGTTGGCTCAAATCACTGGCCCATTTGCCTCAATATTGATGTTCAAGGTACTCCTTGTAAGCAACCCTTTAGGTTTGAAAAATTGTAGCTTATGCATCCGGAATTTCAGGCAAACATCTGAAAATGGTGGTTGGAAGATGACATAACTCTAGGCATCCTGATGTTTCACTTTCAATAGTTTCTCAAATCCCTGAAGCTCCATCTTAAATCTTGGAATGAGCAGGTTTTTGGAAATATATTTCAGGACATAAAGCTCTTGGAATATCAAATGGTAGAGCTGCAACAAAAGGCCATCTCTTAAGGTTGGAATGAGGATTTCATCAACCAAGAGGAACAAATATCTAGACAACTGGAGGAACAATGCTCTTAGGAGGAAATTCTCTAGAGACAATAATATAGAATATAATGGCTCAAGGAGAGGTAGTACAACACCAAATTCTTCCATCACTCCATGGTTCAAATATGGCATTCCAATCACATCACCCAACTAAATTCATCCCAAGTTAATAAAATCATATCCCTCAATGATATTGAACAAGAACTTATTTCATTTTTCTGTACTCTGTTATCTGAACCTCAACTAGATCTCTCAGAAGCCATCCTTTCCATTACTCAACACATCCCAAACTTGGTCACTTATGAACACAATGAATTTCTGATGGACCCCATATCTTTATCTGAAGTGGAAGAAGCTATTATGAGCCTTTCCCCTAGAAAATATCCCAGACTTAATTGATTTACCTCTGATTTTTTTCACCACTATTGGCCTATTTATAAAATGGATATATGGTCTCGTATCTCTGAATCCAAAAGAATCTCTAGAATCCTCCCTATTTTGAATGCCACCTTCACTACCCTCGTCCGAAAATAATCTCAAGCAAGTGATCCTTCTCAATTTCATTCCATCACTCTTTGTAATGTTATCTATAATATTATTACCAAAGTTCTTGGCTCTCATCTAGAACCTCTAATGCCTTTCTTGGTGGGACCAAAACAATCTGGGTATGTAGAAGGATGAAAAATTCTTGATAGCATCATCATGGCTAATGAGGTTTTCCACTCACTGAAAACCACCCGAATCCTGTGAATTCTCAATAAAGTGGACATGTCAAAATCCTTTGACAAGTTAAGTTGGAAGCACATAAAAGAAATTATGTTGGATTTAGGATTCCACACCTCCTAGGTCAAATGGATTTTGCAACTCATCTGCTCTTCTTTTTTCTCCATTATGATCAATGGCTCCCCCTTGCACATATTTCGTTCATCATGAGGCATTCCCCAAGGTGACCCTCTCTCTCCTTTTATTTTTATTCTTATGGCTAAAGGTTTTGGATGGAGCATCAAATCTACCATTTCTTCCTCATGTCTCTAGGGCCTTTACTTGCACAATTATTCCTTCCCAATTTCCCACAACCAATTTGTTGATGACACAATGTTGATGGGAATCCCTTCTTCCAAGGAAGCCAAAGCATTCAAAAACATTCTAGATTATTTCATGGAATATTTTGACACTTCCATTAATCATCTCAAATCCCATATTTTTTTCTTCAATACACCCCTTCTTGTCCAATTCCATATCTCCCCCATCCTAGGCTTTACTAGGAACTCCCTTCCGTCTAAATACATGGGAACCCCTCTCCTAGATTATGCTTCTTGCAATTACTCTTGGGAATATCTCTTGTCTCACCTTCATAACAAGTTGTCCAACTAGACCTTTTGATCCCTTAACATAGATAGTCATCTCATTCTTCTCAAATCAATACTTCAATCCATACCTCTATATCTATTTTTGGTTCTAGCTACTCCTAAACACATTCTTAAAGATATTCAAACTCTTCAATGCAATTTAATATGGAAAGGTACTAACTCTATTAGAAAATGGATGTCAGTGGCTTGGAACACTCTATGCACCGCGAATCTCAAATGGGGGCTTGGTCTCAGAGATCCGAAAATTCTCAACGACATCCTTGGGGAAAAGACATGGTGGAGATGGATGAAAAATAAGGGGGAGATCTGGAGCTCCCTTTGGAAGAAAATATGTTCCTCCAATATCTACTTGTGCAACCTTATCTGAATGAGAGGATCTCAGAATGGCTCCATTATTTGGAACACAACTTGGTAGAAAAAATCTCTTACCCAAAATCATTGTTTCTGGGAAATCAAAGATGGAAAATATACCCTCTTTTGGGAAGACTCTTTGTAGAAACTTCCCAATATTTAGGAAAATACATATCACATACCTCTCAAAGAAAGTTTAATTGTTGCTCATGGTAACACTATTAATCTCTACTCACATGAATATGGTGGTTCAAATGAATGACGACCTTGGTTCCTCAACCTTGATCACATCCCTCTTTAGCACATGCCTTCTCTACATTTGTTGGAAGTTGATCTTATTCTCTGAAAAATCAAAACCTCCCTATTGCATCCAGATAAAATTCAATGGGGTTATCAAGCATTTGGTCACTTTAGTGTTAAAGAAGCTTACTTAGTAAAATCACAACATGCCTCTCTCTCAGATGATGATATTTGGAGAAAAAATTGGGGGGCTAATATATGGCTTAAAGTAGCGACCTTTTATGGTTGGTTTCCCATGGGAAAATACTAACCTAGGAGTATCTCTTCCGTCATGGCTTTGCAGGACTAGGACTATGTGTCATGTATGGAAAGGATAATGAATCCATGGAGCATATTCTGAACACCTGCATCTTTATCTAATATCTCTGGGATCAAAGGGAAATCTCCTTTAGACAAAATTATTGGACAATGGCTTCCATTTGGTTTACTATCTCTTCCTAAAGAAGTCAAGGCTTTAAACTTCCCCTTTTGAATAGGATATGGAAACTTTTCCCAGGGTTCCTATTATGGGAGAGATGGAAGGAACGCAATAGATATATTTTAAAAAACAAGTACCTTTGGCTCTCCACTATATGGCTAATAATCAAGCAAGATAACTTGGAGACGATGCTTACAGGAAAATGGCATGAGGCAGATATTGATTTTGATTACTGTGAGTGACAAATCTTTCTTAAATAGCTTTCCCCTACTTCTATCCCCACCCTTGCT
>SNQJ01S0035519.1:0-10560 GCA_010110895.2 Picea sitchensis | reverse complement strand
GACAAGAAGGATAATAAATTATCACCAAAGTACTATGGCCCTTATAAGGTGTTGCAAAAGATTGGTACTATGGCATACAAATTGGACTTGCCTGCGTCTTCACGAGTACACCCAATTTTCCATGTTTCATGCTTAAAGAAGGTTATAGGTGACAATATGCCAGTTCAAACTATATTGCCAGAAATTGACGAGGAAGGAAAAATCATGTTGGAGCCTGAAGCCATCACTGACACAAGAATTCACCAGCTGAGGAATAGATCAATTTCAGAGTATCTCATTAAATGGAGGAAACTACCGGTTGAAGATTCCACTTGGGAAGATGAGTCTTTTATACAGAAGCACCCAGAGTTACTCAAGCGTTGCGGCCAACACTTGTCTCAAGGGGAGGGGCATGTTAAGCCCTAAATAGTGGCTCATTACCCCTTAATTGAGGAATATTACATTAGTAAAGTTATTTTATTTATGTCGGCTTTAGTCCATTAGTTGTAATTATACCTCCTAGTCTCCTATATATACCAAGAAGACATTTTCATTTGGAATCATCTTGTAATTGGACATTTATGTGGGCATAAGGAGGTTGCCCCCTCGAAAGGCTTATTATCTGAATTTATCTCTTTTTCAAGGTGTTGAGTACCTCTTCTAAGGTTTTTCTATGCTATATTGATATTTGGTTCTTAAAAAAAAGTTGGTTACAACCTGTAACCATTGCGGCACAGTCCCGAAACTGGGCTCCACGTTCCTCCACCCAAGGCCAGAGATGACAAGCACAAACTCCAAATCTGTGTGTTCCAACATGTCCAAGGAAGCAATGGATTTCTTCCTCACAAGATAGGGAGAACACAAATTATGAAAACAAGGGTTTTCAGAGGGGAAGGACAATCTCATAAGCAAGGGGAACAGGGGACTTGCAAGGATATAATGAAAATTCCATCATAAGGATGCATTTCTTTGATGATGTTTTTCCTTCATCCCAAGGCTCTAATTTGTAATCCATTTTGATAGTTGGAGTAGTTATGGATGAGCTACAGGATGTTGAGAACCTAGGGAACCCATCAACTCCGCCCGAAATATCGAGATTTATTATTTTTTTGAGCCAATTAAACATGTATGTAGGTTGCTAACTAACAAGGTGCGTATGTATGTAAGTTTATTTAAGGAGAGTCGCATACATCAAGAAAAATGGGGTTTTAAAAGTATTTTTAGGGAGGAAAGGGGGGATTTTGGTCCTAAAAGAAGGGAAAGGGATGTAGCTAAGACCAATGGGTCATCGTGAGCATATGTGGTGTCAAATGATGCTATAACATACATAAATGGTGACTCCCACTCCAAAAATTCTCCATGGAGGTATTTCAGACAATAAAAGAAAATTGTTGCAGATATCATGTATGTTTAACACATTAGAAGGTCCCTTGTTCAAGTCTGGGTAGTGCCATTGGATTTATTTTTTTTTGATGATGATTTTTTTATGTTCATTTATTTGTTTTATGTAACATTGAATGTGTGGATATCTTTGAATGGCTTAATATACTTTTGACGGTTCTATTATAAACAAACAAATATGCACATTATTCAAATTTTAGATGGAAATTATCCAATATTTGATTTTGATGACAATTTATTATTAATATTAACATGTTTTAAATGTAAAATAAATAAAAGAAAAAATAACTTAGCTATGTTGTTCTTTTTATTTCATTTTAGTCATATATATACATTATATGTTATGTTTTTTTATTTTCCATTAAAAAAAAAACAATACATATATTCTTTAACTTAATAATATCTTAAACCATTTATAAATCAAATAAAATAAATATCAAAATATTATATTATTTAACTTAATAATACCTTAAACCCATTATTTAATTTAATAATATCTTAAACCATTTATAAACCACTTAGCATAAATATCACATATTATATTCTTTAACTTAGTAATACCTTAAACCCTTCTTAAACCACATAACATAAAGATCACAATATTAATATAAACAAAATATAAATTAGAAGAAAATGGTAATTCACTTTTAATATTAAGCATTTATATTTATATATGATAATTCAATACAATTTGTTGTAATAGAGAGAATATGATGGGAATATGAAAATTTTCAATTTTTCTCTTTGATAAGATTATAAATTAATAATGTTAAAAATATTCTATTATGTTAAATATAAATTAAAATTGTAAATTTAATTGTAATATTTTAGGAAAAAACTTTTTAAATCTTAGATGCATGAGTATATTCTATTATAAAAATCTATAATTTATATAATATTATTTCATCTCTTTAAAGATGAAAAAGATACACTCTTAAAATTATCAATGAATTATAAAGTTATATCTAAAAATAACTAAGTATGATATAAACCCTAATTTATATATTAGGAAGACAAGGCTAAATAGATAATGATACAATGGTATGGAACCAATATTTCTAAATCAATGCTCATAGATGGAGATTTCACATGTTTACCTAGAATCTCTCCCATATGTACTAATAATTTTTTTAAAGTTTTGGTTTTAGATTTCTATAATATATGGAGTCATAATGAATAGACCTATAAATGGTTTACCAAGAATTCTATAATTCATTTAGTTTAGGAGACATCTTTTTCCACATATTAGAAAATAATTCAATCCAAAATTCATGTTGTTTTTAATCAAATAGAGGATACTAGGTAGTTATATGGAAATGAAATATCCACAATAGTGACAACAAACCATTATTATCCATAACTAACTTGGAGAAAACAACAAGAATATTCTTCTCCTTAAATACGCATCCACGATTAATTTGGAGAAAACAATAAGAATCTTCTTCTCCTTAAATACTCATGTAAATATTAACTCGAAGAAAACAATAAGAATCTTCTTCTCCTTAAATACCCATGTAAAGATATTTTATCCTTACCTTTCACAAACAATATTGAATATACACAAAATTCAATGTGACAAGGTGATCACACCATCAATTTTCTTATTTGTAATACCATATTTTGCATTGGTAATAATCTATAATATTAATGGATTCTTCTTTGATTTTGAAATTGCACATACTTCATTTTGATAGTTACTTACCACAAATGATGTACTCTTGTCATACGATGTTCACTTTAGCATTTTTCTTTTCCTAATACATTGAAAGCCTCTACCTTCCTTTGAGTTTTATTTAAAAACTTAGATGCACCCAACAATACCTCATTGGTTGCTAAGTGACCACCATTTAACTTACCTTGCTTTGAGTTTTATTTAAAAACTTAGATGCACCCAACAATACCTCATTGGTTGCTAAGTGACCACCCTTTAATAAGTTAAAGATAGATATAACCTTTGTAGAGTTATTTATCTATCATAATTCTTCACCCAAATATATTTGATATATAGCTATACAAATATGTTCCATAAAGCAACCCAATAAGTTAAAGATAGATACAACCCTTAAAGAGTTATTTTTCTATCATAATTATTCACCCAAGGATATTGGATATATGGCTATACACAAATTTTCCAAAAAAAACAATAAGTTCAATAAGTTGAAGATATATACACCCTGACATAGTTATTTGTCTATCATAATTATTCACCCAAGAATATTTGATATATGGCCTACACATATGTTCCATAAAGAAACCCAAAAAAGACAAAACTAAAATGGTTTAATTACATAATTTGATTTGTTAAATTATTTAACCTTTATATATACTTATATGACTAAACCTTAAAATTGTATAATTACATAATTTGATTTGTTAAATTTACACGGCTCCCAATAATTCTTTATTTGTGTAATCATTATTATAAATGTGTACATAGATATTGTTGAAGTCCATCTTCTTTGTGTAAATTTATAAATATTAAAGATAAAGATAAAAAAAAAAATTAATAGTAAGTTAGAAAAATACTCATTTTTCACAAATTAAAACACTTCTATGGTAAAAAGAACCCAAAAAAACCATAAATCATATTTTTCTTTACATTTGTCATTTGTTTTTAAAGTTAGAACTTTATATTACCTTCCAGAATCGAGAATTACAATATAGATCAATGACACTGGTGCAGAGGTTGTTAACAAAGGAAACCAACCCCTTCACCAGGTCTTGAGGTTCTATAAAACTTTGCCAAAAATGCTATAAAAAGTCGCCATTATAGAGTTTGGACTATATTGATCAGAACTAAAACTATGAACAACCAAAACTAATGAACAGTAAAATATTTCTAGCCATGCATAAACAAATAAAATCAAAACAAAACAGGCCACGATACTTATTTTCCATTGGTATCGCTTGGAGAAGCCTACCTGGAGGAGTCGGGCCACTCTAAGATCATAACGGATTGGAGCAAGTTTTCCTGGTTATGCCTCTGATGCAGATTGCCTGAGCCGGAGTCCAACAACCATTCAAGCATTTTTCCCATCAATTATCGCATGAACTTTTGTTCCTCATTGTTGCATCGTAGTTCGATGATAAGATGACGTTGGTCGTCCATGAACCCGACTTGATGAGGAAACTTCACCTGTGGGTTGGAGCCATCCCCTACTTCGTGATTGTGATGGATCTGAACATAGAATGAGGAAGGATTGATTCTCATCGCTCTTTCCTCAACAACAACGTCAGGAATAGAAGAACCACGTTCCATGGCAAATAAGGAACCACTGTTGTCCACACCGTCCAGAGGAGAATCACTACAATGACCTCTAAAACCAGAGAAGCTCCCACCAACACGACGCGACTTGCTCCATTCACGAGGAATGAAACCAGACCAAATCCCACAGAGGATGAGCCAAGAGAAAAGAAAAAGGAGTCTGCATGGAGTAGACTAGAAGCCAAAGGGAGGAGACCAGAAGCATGATAAGAGAGAGGGGAACAATGCAAGGGACAGGAAATCCATGCTAGAATAAACAACCACCAACGATGTGAGTCCCCATGAGACCCTCCAATACCTTTACTACAACCTTCAATTCTCTGTACCTGATCGTAGAAAAGCCCACATCACTCCCACAGATGAGAGCCATGTTCGAATCCTGGAAAGATTGGGACTATAAGGACGGTTTGAAATGTTTTAAATTCACTATGAAAACCATTAACCTCAAGATAGAAGAAGAGTGCCAAGAGGTGAAAGGTTTATACAGTCGGATCATGCAAGAGATTGTCAGAGTGACATCCCATCTGGGGAAGAGCCCTCCAACTGCGTCAATTCTGAGCATTCCAAGAATAATGGATGAGCAGGAGTTTGGGATGCATCACAAAACATATCACAATCTTGACATTCGATCCATGCAATAGCCAACTTATCCGCCAGTTTTTTTTCCTCCCGAAAAGCATGGGCTGGGATAAGGACAGACAATCTTGACATTCGATCCATGCAATAGCCAACTTATCCGCCAGTTTTTTTTCCTCCCGAAAAGCATGGGCTGGGATAAGGACAGAGTTGGGAAGGATCATGGATTTGATATATTCAATGACTTTCAAAGCCCCTTCTGTTATGAGCTTTTGATAGCCAAATTGGGAGGTCACTCAAAGACCTTTTATTAAAGCCCACAAATACACATAATTATTTGTGTCATGTCCCAAGCTTCCAACCATGACATTAGAGATATGTCCATGTTCGTCTCTAAATACAACCTCGTAACTAGTTGGTCCCGGATTACCTTTAGAGGCATCGTCAAATTTAAGCTTCATAAATCCTTCAGGGAGGGCGATTATGGTTAGATATTGGAATGGAGTTAGGATTAATGTCCCAATTGAGGAGAATGACCTTTTCATGAGAATCACAATCTAGGTCTTCTAAGGTTCGAGATTGGATTCAAACTGTTTCCTTAATGTTATCACGAATTTTAGACTAGATTTGAGCTTCAGAAGAAAGTTCCGCCCGAAATATCCTGCGATTTGTTTCTTTCCAAAGCTGCAATACAACAAACCCAGGAAGAAATTGCTATATACGATATAGGATTCGATTTTTGAAAGCTTGGGTTCTCCATCTTTCTATGGTGATTTTGACATTGGTTGAATGCAATCAGAGGTTCGCATTGATTGTGCCACTTGGTCCCATGTGAGTGAGATGAGAGGGCATTGATTGAGGAAATGCTCTGTTGTTTCCTCTTGATTGAGACATAGAGGGAAAATGGAAGGGCATGTGAAGCCTATTTTTAAAGGTTGTCCTAGGTTAGAATTCGGTTCGGAACCAACAACTATAGGAATAAACTCACTTTGGGCCATATATTGGCTTTCCATATTTTAACCCATATATCCTCCTTTGTCAAGAGATGAAACCAAGATTTAATTGCATAAGCTTCTTTAATGGAAAACCCCCCTGAGTGGAGTGACCAGTGACCCCAGTGAAGAATGTATGGTCCATGTCGAATACAAACTTTTTTTATTACTGCCTCCTCCTTCCATTAGCACAAATCACAGTCTAAGGGAAACTCAAGGTCCTGATGACATGTTTCTACTCTCTCCATGGCAGATGAGAGGAGGTCTCCTTCCAAAAATCCTTAACCTTTGAGCATTCTTTTTTTCGCATGAGTTGGTGAATTCTTTGCATGCTATCTTTGTGCTAAAGTGGTTGTAATTGTTTCCAAGAATCTATCCAAAAGAGTGCATTTTGACCATTCCTAACTTCCCAGAAAACATAATCCTGTACAAGGGGTCTGTTATTCTAGGCCGCATTCCATATTAGAGAGCCAGAACAAGGCTCATTGAATCTTATCATCCTTTCTTCCTCGATGCCTATAGATATCATATTTTTTCCTCCAAAATCGCGCCCAAAGGTCTGTTGGATGCATCAACCACGTCCACCAGATCTTGGCACCCATTACATCATTTAGAGTACAAGGGTCTCATAACCCAAGACCACCTGAAATATTTGGTTTACAAAGGTCCTCCCACTTTACAAGGGCCCATTTCCTCCCTTCTTTGGTACCCTCCCATAGAAGCTTTATCTAAGATTACAAATGGTTTTGAGGAAGGATTTTAACAACATGAAAGAAAGACATTAAATTAATGGATTTAAAATACACATCAATAGATTACACAACTTAAAATTAGTATTAATTTTTTTTAACACTATAAATTACAATGCTTGTATAAGACCAATTAAATAGGATTTAGAATCCAATGTTATACAACATTTACGGTTTCATTCCAAAAACTTCAAAATACATTTTACATTCTCACGACATACCTTTGAATTATGAAAGGCAATTGCTAGTTTTAGATCAATGATATTTTCTCAACCCAAAAACAGGGGTCTTGATTGATCATAGGAGGCGCAGGAGAGTTGTCAGATGGAACCCAAGTTTAGTGATGTTTAGACTGGTATTCATGATGACGGTGTAGGACATTGAAGCGTAATCAATCAATCTGACTTCATTCTTGGTGTGAATTCGGGCTTGCATGATGATTTTTGCCCAAACAAAATCACCTCAAGTTGTCCAATTTCAACGTTCATATGCTTCTAGGCCAATGAGTTTCCGGCAATGCCCTCGAGTTCGACTGCTCTGTGGTTTTAATCCTGCACCAGAGTCTTATTTGGGAGGATAGTGGGAGCAGCACAATAAACAAATATTACGTTAATTCCGATGAATTATGCTTGCCTAGGGTCTGGAGTTCGTTTGTGAAGTTATATATTCTGAAATCAGAAATCGATAAATTCATTGGAGTCGGAAATGATCTTGAAGTCAGTTTTTCGGTCATTTGAACCTCGTCCTTAAAGATTGAAATTCAATAAATTCGTCCAATTGCTCTTGAAGTCATCTTTTCAGGAATTTGACTATCGTAATGAACCCTATGTTGGGAAGCAGAAGTAAAACAGAGCATAAACGAGCTAGATTAAACATGCATCAAACCAAGAACAACAAACACACAATTGACACAGTGATTTGTGTGGAAACCCAATGCGGGAAAAAACCACGGGCAATGATAATCGATATTATTTTATTCAAGGGAGAATTACAGTAGCCAACCCAGGCATACAACCATCCTCTCCTTTCATACACACAACACCTCAGTATTGCGTCTTTCTCTCACACACTCACTACACATTGCACTCACACCTCTATGGGTATGCTCGTATATATAACATCTATCACTTAGTTACACAGACTGATCGTGAATAGATCACATAGTTACACGAACAATTCATAAATAGATTGCATGTATGCACATTAACATAGTTGCATGCATGTGCATGTGACCACATGAGGAAATTCGTTGACATGTTTCCAACAATCTCCACCTTGACAACAATTTACCTGATATATCATGCCCTTAATTCATCACCTTTTCTGCAAAAGAAGCCAAACACCATCACAGCTCCACAACTTCTCTAGCAATACCGTTACATGAACATGCATGCATGACTCACTCCAGTATGGACCATTATGTCTCCATCAGTAACCTGTCTAATAAACTGATACACTTGTCTAAATCTCATGAATCATAACCACATACCAAATCACTGCAACTATTGTACGTGATACTTGTGCTTTTGTGTTTGAAGCACCCATTTCCATGCTCTTGACTTGGTTTTTCCATGTGTCTACTGAAAACACCAACTGCATGTGAAATGTTGACCATTTCTCCATCACAATCATCAAACTTCCTATTAGCATATAATACTCGAGACATATAACCCTTTTCTTCTTCATCAATTATGACATAAACCTGAAGAAAAATTACAATGGAAAGCTAAAGGGATTTTACTGGTTTCACATTATTCCTACCAAATTTTCTGAGTATCTTCACCACATACTTGTTGTGATGACCAACCTTACCATCCTTCTTTTCTCTGTGTATTCCCATGCCCAAGATTTATTTTTCTGCTCCCAGATCCGTCATAACCTACATCCTAACCAACTGAGCCAACCTATTGATCTCAACCATGCTTGTGCTTGCAACAAGCATAACATATAACACCAAGATAATGAATATACCATAAACACAATGGTTATACTCACTTCTTGTAAAATTTGGCTCACCATGAAGGAATCAAACATTTTGTACCATTTTCCTGGCATGCTTCAGGTCATACAATGATTTTTGAGTTTGCAAACAAATCTTCTGTTGCGATTCTGAACTAACCGTTATGGTTGTTCCATATACATCCCCTTATCCAAAAAACTCATGTAAAACAGTTTTAACATCTAGTTGTATTATCACAACCAGTGCTAACACAACATGAATAGAAACAAGCTTTTAACAACTCGTGAGAAACTTTCATGGAAATCAATACCTTCCAAATACCTTTCTGCTACCAACCATGCTTTGAACCTTCCATATTTTACTATGTTTGATTTTATTAAAGGAAATTGATCTAGATGAATATCGATGGCCACCCACCTTTTCCAACTGGCTCAAAATAGTTTTCTGACAATTTTGGCAATTTACTATTTTTAGTAGTTTTAACTTCCGGGGCCATTTTGAGGGCCTAAATGAAGGTTTTTCAGTATCGAGCTCCTCAATAATATTCAAAGGCATTATTGAGCCCCCAAAATGAATCTCCTTGAAGATACATTTCCAACGGGCTATCACATGCCTAAAACGGAGATCGTATGCAAAAGTTACGACCCCGGGAAGTTGATGTACTAACTTACCCAAACGGGGCCCACATGAATTTCGGCGCTTCATCTCCTAGGGTTAGGTTTTTGGATGTTTAGGGTTTTTTGCATTCTTTCTTATTGTAAAAAGGCCTTCAGAGCCTCATTGTAATCTTCTTCTTGCGAATGCACGCTGCCGTCACATTTCTTCTTAGAGATAAGCCACCACAATTCCAACAAGCTTGTTTTCGCTGCATTTTACAGTTTCAACTTATTTTGTTATTGAATAGAAAACTAGTTTTATTGTATCTATATTATTTTGTGTTAAGCACCTGTTAATAATCTATATTCATTTTGTTCTACTCATAAAATCTGGATCAGTGGTATCAGAGTGGTCTGCTCCTTGTTGTCTTAATGCATGTCCCCAATGAGGTCAGAGTACAAAGAGTTGGGTCTCGAGCTTGTTTTTATTGAAGACAAAAGCTCTTGCACGCCCAAGCAACCTCCTATGGAAGGAGAAAAGAAAGATGACGGGACAGGATATCCTTTCAAACTGTTGATTGAGGAATTCCTCACGCAACAGAGGAATGAGATGATGGATAGTTTCACGCAAATCCTTCGGCGACTACCAATAGGCGACACATCTTCTTCGAACAGAAGCATCGCCCCCTTCAAGGTACAAATAAAATTTGATATTCCTATATTTGAAGGTCAGATAAACACAGATGTTGTAGACAGGCAGTTGAATCTACTAGAAGGGTATTTTTCTGTTCATAAATTTTCGAATCGAGAAAATATTACTTTTGCGCTCCTCAAAGCCGTTCCCCATGTCAAAGATTGGTGGGAAACTTTATGTGAGCAAAAGGAAACAGAGGAAACCTCATTATTTTCAGTCATGGCCACCTGGGAATCCTTCAGGTATGTTATTAAGGAACAATACTACCCTGTCGGAAGTTATGACGACCTGTATACCAAATGGACCACACTGCGGTAAGAAAGAGACCAAGTAGTGCCAGATTTCACA
>SNQJ01S0035518.1:98565-115965 GCA_010110895.2 Picea sitchensis | reverse complement strand
TTTGAAGTTGTTGCTCGAGCTCTGAAGACCTCATCTCCAGCCATCAGGCCTTATCAGCTTCCAAGAAGATGGATACTCTACACGTATATCTTTTTGATTTCGAGATGTAGCTCTACTGTGTATTACTCGCAGCCACACTTTATATAGTTATATGACATGGATCTAGAGTGTATTTGATTGGTAGCCATGATTTTATTTTATCCCGGGCATGGGTATGCCTGCTTCGGTGAGACAATTATTATTTTGCAGATGACACCTCCCGATTTCTGGTCCCTGAGCTCACTTGTTCGGCACATCGATGAAGATTGTTAATGTATTTAAGCTATCAGATGCTCTTCTGACCTCACACATTAGGGGGCTTCTATTATAAGACTAATTTGCACCAGACATGCTTACCTGGCATCAGGCCATCTCATATTCCTTCTTTTCCAAAACACTGTTGAACAACTCTTCTTAAAAACCCCTTTTATAAAGACCCACGTGCTCTGATACATTACTACACACGTGTACACGCTAGCTGACCCAAGACAACTCACGTGTACCTACAAAATCATGAAAAAAGGAAAGTTGTTGACAAAACACACAAATTTGGGTAAGTTAACTAAACCTTTCGGCCATGCATGGCCCAAAATTCGACCAAATACCTAGCTTCTTCTAGCCTATAAAAGAAGGGTTAGGGGTCCCATTTGGAGGAGGAGAATCATAGTAAAGAAACTATACCCGATTGAGCATTCCCTTTTTCCCAACCTTTAGCCATCCTTGTGCAAAGAGAAGTATAGAGAAAAGTAGTTGGAAGACAGTGGAAGAAGAGCCCAGGACCAGGATTGAGGAATAGTAGCCGACTTTATCATTGTAAGGTATCATTGTGAAGTTAATAAAATAATTGTTTTTCCTGTCCCACCATATGAGATTATTAATATTGGAATATTGATTGTATGATTGATTAAATCTCTAACCCGTTAGTTCATAGATAAAATGCATGTGGAGTTCTTTGTTTATCTTTAGTGAATGAAGGTCAGCATTGGGAGGAGAGTTGCAATCAAAGAATGACCAAGCGCGAAAAGGGATCAAAATCAAACATGAAGAATAAGGTATGTCAACTTAATCTCTTGAGCCTTGTATTTACATATGAGTAATGGGGGTCTAGGCATGGGATGATGGTAAAAGGTAAGAATGTTTAGGTCATTTCTGCATGCATGATAAAACCCTTAGTGCTAGTCTTTAGAAAGGATTTCCCACCCACAACAATTGTGAGAAAATATTGTGAGGAGGATGTAAAATAATTCTAATCAAAATCCTAAATAATTTAACTTCAATGCAAAGCAATTCTAATCTCTTTAACCCACATTTTTCATAGTCCTCAATGGTTGAAAAACATGTTGTGGAAGGAATGTGTCATAACAGTTTATGACTTCACAACAATTCTCCCTTTTGACTTATGCAATTTATGGATTCAATAGAAGATCTCACAATTCATTCCAATGCTATTTCAAAGAGGAAATTTTCTGAAATAAAAATAAAAATAAAAAAGTTGTTTAAAAGAAATGAATACAATAAAGTATTTACCAGCCTACCACAATTGAAGAAGCAAAAAATAAAAACTTTGAATAGCAATATATAACTGTAGAATTGACCATTGCAAGGGGGACCTTTCAATATTTGGTGTATACACAGAATGACAAACTAGATGGAGGAAACCAAATCCTTTGTATGAACCATAAAAGTTCAGCTACAATATGTTCATAAACTTCTCCAATTTGAATCTCCTATTGCCTTGAATTTTTGGCACATTTATACATGAGAAAGTGTAACTAATTTAGCCTAGAATACCTCTTGGATGGTCAACATATCTGAGCGACCTCCTTAGGATGTTGGATCAACCCTTAGATGAGAGATTTTCTCTAGAAATCGAGAGGAAATCCAATTATGTTATTGTTTCTATTCTCTTGCTTGTAACAACCACATGTTTGACCAACATTGACCAACGACCTTTGAGTGGTTTCCCACGCTCCAAAATCTCATTAATCATGGTGTAAATGATAGGAAAAAACCCATATTTTCATTTTCTCAAAATTTGACCTGCAAATATGCTAAGCTCAGAGCAATTATAGGAAAAATTCAGTTCTGGTAATAATGCTGACAAAAATTTAAGATTTTGATAATTTTTCTTATTAAATAGAAAATAGAGAAAAAACTAATAATTTACCTTTTATATCCTTTATTGATCCTGAGTTTACCGTAAATAGTTACAAAATGCCAAAAATGGAGGAAAGGAGTGGTAAAAATAGTGTGTGTATGTTAGTTTTTATGTCAAAAAGACGAACCCAACATCTCCCCCACACTTAAGCTTTTTCATGTCCCATATACAAAATCAAAACTTAAAAATTGTCTTTGTCTTTTAGTTTCAATTCCATTCTGATTTCTTCCTTAGCTTATAGCTTCCTAATGACTACCTTGTTTCCAGAATCTTCCCTTGAGTGGTTGTTGCAAGCTCTTCTTTTAGCTTCTTTACTTCCTCTTTTAACTAATCCTTTTCTTTGACAATCATTGCCATGTTCTTTCTGAGTATCTCATTTTCATCCTTTATGTGGGAGTCTAGGAATTTTAACTCCATTACTTCAGCCTTCAATTTCTTTAACTCTTTCTTCTTCTTCTTCTTCAATTTTTATTTTGTCATCCATGTAGAGATTGGTACTTGATCTTCTAGATTTGTTGATTAAGATGCATCTTTTGTAGAATTTTTATTAATGGACAACATTTCTCTTGCTACCCTTTCCTTGTTTTCCACATATTCATATCCCTCTAGTATGCTTGGATCAAGTTCAAGAGTAGGTTTCCTTTGAAACCTAGTTCTTGTATTCTTTGTTATCTTATCAAATCATGGTTGCCTTTGTTCTCTTATTTCTTTGTCCTTTTCAATCTTCTTTTTCATATCCCTTGTCATCTTTATTGGTATGGTAGATTATGTTGTGTGTTTGCTTACCTTCTTTTTGTTTTTGTTTTTCCTTGGTTGTACATAAAGCTCTTGCTTCTCTGTTGCCTTCTATTATTCTGATGCTTCTTGAGAAATTTTTCTAGATGCATGTTCTTCAATTCCTTGCTTTGAAAGTTCACACTTCACAACTAATTTAATTAGGCCATGATGATACAAAGACCTCTCAACATTTTTAGTTTGTCTTTGGATATACTTGTCCATTTTAGTAAGGCTATTCAATAGATAATATGGCATATTTAATGGTTGTTCATCATTCAAGTGCATTAGTAACCTGATGTGATAGAGTACCTATGTTTGTTTTTTTTAGAATAAATTGCAGGTAAAGAGTACCTATGTTTAGTGTTCGATTCTATGATTTTTGTGTTCCTTGGTTGGCCTCCAAACCTATACCTTCACAATTGATATCTTCAACCTAAAATTCTTCCTTTCTCCTTGCAAATTAGTGGCTTGATTGGTCACTTTTAGCTTGGATGCCTCCTCCTGTAAATTGCCTCTTATTCTTACAACACATTCTGTCTGAAAATTGTGTGAAATTTGAATTCTAACAGTGTGCCTTTCAAAACCTGACGTACTTCAAAATTAAAATCATTTCTTACTGCCGATTGAGCCTCTTTTGATAGCACGCTATTTTATCCCTATCTCCTCTATGATTATTTTGTTGTAGTCTTGAAAAACCCTCTATTTTTGAATTCTAAATTCGAACTCATCCAATTTTGAAATTGGACTCTTTGTTGAAACGTTCTCCTATACCTCATGGTTTGCTTCTTTTCTATTTGAAGTCAATGAAACTTTCAACTTTTCAGATTCTGAAATGATTCATATTTTTTCTTAAACTCCTCGTTTCCAACCTTGAATTCTCATCTATGTATGTGATTTCATAACCTTTGCAATAGTGTTTTTTGAAGCCTTCACAAATTTTAAATTATTGGTTCAACAGTTTGCGTAATTCGAGGACTTTACCAAATATACTGAGTTCTTGTAAGAAGGTATATTGGGTCATACAACCATAGGTGTGATTTTGGTATTCAAAATTAAATGAGGGGATAGGATATATGTAGGGAAATAAATATCATAAAATTTAGAGAAGTATAGAATGATGGATATGGAGGAATGGAATAAAAAGGAATAGGTGGATAGTWGTAGAAGGATGGTAGTATAGGAATGAAGGTGTAATGATGGGTAGTGTAGGAAGTGTAATGATAGGTAGTGTGAATTGATAGGAATCATAGGAATGGTAGTGAAATGATAGGTAGTGTAGGAATGAGAAAAAATACCATAAAGGATTTTCAAAAAGTAATTTGTAGTTTATATTTTAGTTTCTAAGTAATAAAACAATAAAATTATCAAACCTTGGTGTACCAAATACTGATGCAACTTGAAATGTTCCTCTGATGCTTGCAGGTTGCATGGACATTGTTGGATTGTCTGCTCCTTAGATTTTCTTGCTAAATGCATGTTGTCTAGGTGTCTTTATTCACTGATTATGTTGTATATTTACCTTTGAATGTATGCAACTTTAATGTTTCCTTATTACTGTTGTATGTCAAAATCATTTTATCCAGTATTTATGTTAATCTGTATGATGAACTTGTGAGACTAGCTTTAGTTACAAAAATGCCAAATTTATAACAGCGTACAAGTATAACATTTGAATAATTAAATTGTTGTTCCTTTATGTGGATCAGAAATTAAAAATATCTTATTTTGAACACTCAAGAATAAAATCATATTTTTTTGCTAGAATTGACCATTTGAAAAACTAAACTTTCTAATAAACAAAGAAGACCATTTTGTTGATGAAATGTTTTAAAAATGGCCTCTAAAATATGATGTATGAATTCTTGTCTTCATTGTTTTCCACATTTCTAAACTATTATAAGATCTAGGTAGTTCCTATAGTTTTTTGAAAAAAAACTCACTGTGAATTGTTGTCTTCCAGTCACCTAGTTTCCACCACTAGAACCTCTCTCTCTCTCTCTCTCTCNTCTTTTTGTATATTTATGCCTGTTAATGTACTAAGCAGAAATCTGAGTTTAGTGGTGCCAGAAACTTGGTTTTCACCACTAAATTCATTTTATTTTTTTAAAACAAACGAATTTCAAGATGGAGGAGGAATGGAAGTAGCAACTTCCATTTCATCCTGCTAAGATATAAAAGAAACAAATGCATTTCGACTGATTGGTTTGTTGTAGAGTTTCAACCTATGGCCATTAACCACAAA
The DNA here is from genome assembly GCA_010110895.2 of Picea sitchensis. Classification (NCBI taxonomy): domain Eukaryota; kingdom Viridiplantae; phylum Streptophyta; class Pinopsida; order Pinales; family Pinaceae; genus Picea; species Picea sitchensis. The sequence goes on along the minus strand of SNQJ01S0035518.1, from coordinate 110,749 downwards.
TGAAACTCCAACTTCATCAATTGTACTTAGCCTTAAAAACCCATTATCAAAGAATTATTGGATCTCATAAGGACCTAGCCAGTGATTACTAAACTTTCCCTTGAAGTCCTTAAACTTTAAATCAAAGAGAAAGGCTTAGTCACCAATTGTAAATTGCTTTTTCTTTATGAACTTATCATGCCACCTTGTCCTTTCTTGTTGAATTAAGATATTTTGTTGTAAGGCATCTTGTCTGATCTCATCTAATTCATTCATTTGTTGAACCCTTTGCTTTTGAACCTCAATCAAATCCATTCCTTGTTCTACTGCTAATCTGAAAGTTTTAACTTGAAATTCAATTGGAAGGATGACTTTCTTACCTTACACTCGTTCATAGGGAGTGAAACTAGTATTCTCTACCCAACCCTTCCGATGGATTCGAACTATCTTGCTCATGATTTCTTCCAAAACTTTATTCATTCACTCCACTTTTCCATTAGCCCGTGGATGGTAAGGAGATGATTTTGTATGCTTGATTTTGTATTTCTCAATGATTCCCTTCACAAGTCTTCAATTGAAATGTGCTCCTTAGTATGTAACTATTTTCCGTAACACTCCAAATCTAATGAAGATGTATTCAAATAGGAAATTGGCTACATCTTGCTCAGTTGCTCTTGTCAGGGTCTTTTCCTTAACCCACTTGGTAACATAATCAGTACATACTGAGATGTACCTCTTTCCATGTGACATGGGATCAATAGGTCCTACAAAGTCCAAATCCCACTTTTCAAAAGGTTCAATGAGAACCTATGGTTGGAGGGGCATCTCATCCATTGTTGTTGGTCATCCTATTCTTTGACAGCTATCACAACTTCTCACATACTTTTTTGGCCAATATCATCCGAGACAAAGGACTTTATAAGTTGTTCATTTATCTATAAAATTCCCGCCACGTGGTTCATCATGACAAGATTTTAAAATATCAAAGAACTTATCTTCACTAACACATATACGTGTTATCAAATCATCTCCAGTATAGAAAATTTCTCCCTTGATCCAAGAATATCTAACACTTTCTTTGATAACCTTCTTCTCTCTTGGTCAAAAGTTCTTTGGTAATTTCCTTGGCATTAGATAATTAGCTACATATGAAAACCATGGGGATTTACTAGATATAGAAAACAAATTTTCATCTGGAAAACAATTTTCTACTGGAACACTCTCACTGGGATTATTAAGTCATGAAAGAAAGTTTGCCAATTGATTGTTCTTTTCAGGTCAGTCTATGATAGTAATACGAAATTCCTGCAACAATAACAACCATACTGTTATTATACCATTTGTAATAGGTTTATTCATTAAGTATCTTATGGAAGAATGGTCTGTATGGACAAAGACTATTTGACAGTTGGCTGTCATTGATGTCAACCCTTGGAGATTGATGTCAACCCTTGGAGAAGTCTGTAATCCATAGAGATTGATTATGAGTTAGTCGTCATTGATGGAGTGGTTGATGTCAATACATGTGATGGGTGCATTTTATGAAGTCTACATGAATCCCCAAAGATGTGGTTATGAGACCCTAATTTGTTTGAGGAATAAGGTCGTGAAGGACAAGGTAAATGTAGGAAAGACACCCATAGATGGATAGTCCTTGTCGTGTCATTTCCAGTGATAGTTGGTACGCCATGTGGTTCCTCACGATTAGGGATATATGGCCTTGTGAAGTGAGAATCCCCAAAGAATGGTCAAGAATCCCCTAATTGGTTACAAGTCATTATTGAAAGGGTAAAGCGGTTGTGACAAGAAAGAAATAGAAGCACCAAGATTAAGGAAATAGGTTACTATGAAAAAGTATATAAACAACTCAAGGAGTCTTTCATAAGTACACACACACTTACATTGAATATCTATCTTGTGAGAATGTTATGGTCTAATATTTTTGTCTATTAGTAAATATTATGACAATTCTAAGGTAGAGGAGAAGGTGTGAAGAAATAGTGAAAGTTTCAGAGCTACAGAGTGTTAGGGCGTCTATATAACCCTAATTGAGAAGTCCCTCATGGATCAGCTTAAGGGTGTCATGCAAGGCACCCCTGCAGGTTGCCTAAGGGACATCACACGAGGCTCAACATGACAGGGAGTCTTAGTCCCACGAGGCTAAGACAAATTTGGTACAGATGTTGGTATGAGGATGTTGAAGGTTGTGGAAGAGTTACAGTTCATTGTTACAGTAGAACATGTTAGTTACAGGTTATAAGTATTCTTATGTGATTATATCTTATGCTTGGTGATGGTATGGCACATGATTAAGAGGCATGTCTTGTTGATGCATGGTACATCTTGGTAATATTGTATGGTTTATTTATTAGTAGTGCATATTGGTGGCGTGGGCCTCCTTGGGGTTGTATGACCTCCTGGTCTAGGATCGCTCAATCACTTGAGTCGAATTGACTCTTCGGTACCTGCTAGAACCCAATTCAATTTTCACAGGTCCCTCTTTCTCCAAATTCCAGGTTCTATCAAACCCACTGGCTCTTTCTTGGCCCATTTGAGTAAATTTAACAACAGGCACTATCTCTCTATTCTAGGCCCCTTCTCCCATATGACCTCGGGTTGTGACCTGGGGTTAAACCTTGAAAGTCACTTCTAACTTCGGTCTTTGACCTTTTTCACAACAACAAACTCCTTTTCCCCACAAAAATTTGAATCGATGAACAAAACTAGTGTGAGGATCAACGGTTCGCGTCACTTCCTTAGATCAACGACCCTTAATGCTTCAATCTTCAGTAGTCTTTCCGCTTTGATATCCCCTTTATTCTAGAGCACCTCTTCTATGAAATACATGGATCTCCTCCATGTGTCCTTCTGGATCTAACGGCCCAGATCTACTTCTCTCTTTGCAACTTCACGAAGATTACCCTTTTCTCCATGCAATATTTCTGAAGTTCTTCTTCGCAAACCCTCAGATCTACTTCCATGTAATTCATTATGATAAATGTTTAGGATCTACTCTAGGCTTCATAGTTTCAAAAGTCTTGTGCCCCACTCAACTAAAAAATCCTAGAGAGCGGTTTATCCAGAGCTCCAGATATTTTACCGCCTGTCTCTCCTAACAATGAACGATCCCGCTTAGCTTCAGAATTTTGACACTTTGTTGCCCCATACTCCTGTCAATGTCTAAACTTTGATCTGATGTTCCAAATATCTCATCCCACAACTGATCAATCGGTTGTTGTATATCCTCAACTCAAGCTCTAGCTCCCCCCCAAAATTTGGAAAATCACATAAGTATCAAAGGCTGCGACCTTCGATATTCTTCATGTGAACCCGAATGTTGGGTCTCGGTAGTGCTTTTCCTCCTGAGATTGTAAGGTGAGATTGATTTACCTTTGGTGCACTCCTTGTGCTTGGCTGAGCCTTCAAATGGCTTCTCGCAACACTTGTCTAAGTGTTGGCATGGTGCACTCTTTGCACAGGTCTTACTCATGCTTCCTGAAATCCTTCAAGTTCACCAAAGAAACTCCTACATCTTCTCAATGCACACTTGTAGGGATTCCTTCCCCAAATTTCTCAGTAACTCTGGGTTTTCCTCAAATTATCCAACACTTTAGAACCTGTTGGTTCTATGCACTCCTTGCACTTGCTCAATGCCCACCTGGAAGAGTTATACAGAGATATTTTAGCAACTCTGTGTTGCGGCCACTCCTGCACATATTTTCCTCCAAGGTATTCAACAACCTTGAGGCTCCTTTCTGAGTATGTGAATTATCCTGGTGTGTCCGCCTGGCACGTTCTTCCCTCACTCGAAAGAGTTCAACTATGCACTCCTTATGTTGGCTCACAAAGTTTCAACACTATGTCGCATACTCCTTGTGTTTAGCCTGATGACCCATAACAACTCGACAAACTCTCAAATGGATAGAGAATTATACCCTTACCCCTGTAGATGAAATATACCATACATATACAACATATACATACAAAGCACACAGATAACATTCATCAGACACAAAAACGCACCAAAAACTCATAGGCAAGAAAAACTACTTTTTTTGCATTAATTTGAGTGTTAATTATACTTTATGAGCTTAGAATGCAATTGAGTCTTGAATCTCAACTCTCTGTTTGGATTACAAATATTTACAATCAATCTTCAACAGCCTCTCAACAACCTCCCAACCTCTTCTATGGAGTGTATGTTACAAAAATTTATACAAGAGGGGCTCGACGAGCTTTCCCTCCAAGCTACACTAGTGGTGTCTAATCACCATCAAAAGGCTTATCTAATGATGCAGATTACAATGAGTGGAAATCTAGCCTGGATCGGATCTAGATCCTTCCTACCATTATCCACTTAAGGCAACCTCATATATAGCCTGTGCGAAGGCACGACTTGGCTCTTCCATCCTGACAAGATTTAATTTCTTTAATTCCATTTAAATTTAGAGGGAAAAATGAGAGGGATGGCGCCTCTCCCCTCCTTGAATGCACATCAATGTGAAAAATGGCTAGCACGTGTTGAGGTGGAGTGATGCTCATGCATCATACTCCACTGCTGCAAAAACTTCATGAGCTTACCAGCTCTGTTCAAATCCTCCTGGATGACAAACTTTCCCTTGGAGTTGTCTTCCTTCTCCTCTTCTTTGTTTCTTCTGTCATTGTCCTGCTACTCGTGCAGGTCCTCCTCTGTTCAACTTCCCTCTGCTAAAAAATTATTTTTCTAACTTCATCATCAACGTCCTTATCTCCTTTATGGATCCTTCCAGCTACTCTGCTGGCTGGCTTTCCTTATGTAGTATACTCAGCTGCAACTCCTCTTCCTCATACACATCAGAGGGCAGATTGTCCTAATCCCCCATGTTGTTTTCTTCCTATGTGGCATTGACTTTCTACTCTGCTATAGACTCCAATTCCATAAGCCCATCACTGAGCTATTTCTCAGATATCTCTTTGGATAGATTATCTTCTTCCAGTTCCTCTTATGATGGTTCCACTCTAGGTTCCTCCAACTGCTCCTCATGCTGTCACATTTTCTTTGACTTGGCTATCTCCTAGCAACCATATTCTGGTTTTGGATTGTCCAAACAATCCTCCAACATCTTCAACTCCATCTCCCACTGAGTGAGAATCTCAATTGTGTGCTCCTCTTCTGCTGGGTCAGACTTCAATATATGCTCCCTTTCCTCTATGAAAGTCTCAACTTGTTGTCCTTTTGTTTAAGTTGCACCTGCAACTTGTGCATTAGCCTCTGCTGAGCTAATTGGAAGGAATATATCAATTCCCCCAATGATTAGAATACTCCTCTGATCCTTCTCCTTGGTGACAGAAGTATTTAACTTATCATCATCTTCATTCACATGGTTTGTATCTCCACGTGAATCTTCATATGGATGAGGCATTTATTCTACCTCTTTTCCATTTTTTAACATCTCTTGCTGACATGAACTCTCAACTGGGCTCATCTCTTCTCCCATGCCCACTTGGAAAATTGGGGTTTCTCCTCTGCCCTCCTGGCAGTTTATGAGATCGACTGATCTCTTCTCATTGCCCACCTGGAAACCTATGAGATCTCTGCCATATCTCTTTCCCTCATCACTGAGGTTTTTAGAATGCCTCAACCACCTTTTTAACACCTATTGCTACCTTCTAGCCAACAAAATTTGAACAGGCCACCTCGCTTCCCTTTTCATAGGCCATTCATACCTCCAGCGTACCTTTTCCTCGTGCGTATATTCAATGCTAGCTTCTCCATTTCTTCTCAGATTTCACTGAGCTCCTTGTCAATTTACACTTTTCTCTTTTGCTGGCAGTATTCTCCTCGATCACACTTATGGATTTCAGTAACCATCCTTCTTGCTTCACCTGCAGCCCACCTGGCTGTCTACCATTTGTTGTATGCCTTGCAACAGTATTTACAGAGCATCACACTCTGTCTCCCTTCACCTATTGTGTACAGGAGAAATTAAGCTCTGACACTACTTGATGTAGTAATATTGTCTCATCTGCCTATAGAAATAAATTTTGTGGCTCTGATACCACTTGGCGCAGGTCTCCTCAGGGTTGCGCGACCTCCCGGTCTAGGATCTCTCAATCAATTGAGTCAAATCAACTATTCAGTCCCTTCTCAAACCCAATTCAATTTTCATAGGTCCCTCTTTCTCCAAAGTGCAGGTTCTATCAAACCCATGGGCTCTTTCTTGGCCACTTTGAGGAAATTTAACAACAGGCGCTAGCTCTCTATGTTAAGCTCCTTCTCCCATATGACTTCAGGCTGTGACCCAGGGCTAAACCCTGAAAGGCACTTCTGACTTTGGGATTCATCCTTTTTCACAACAACAAACTCCTCCCCCCCCCGAACTCTGAATCGATGAACACAATTGGCGTGAGGATCAATTGTCCCCATCACTTCCTTAGATCAACGACCCTCAATGCTTCGGGTTTTGGTAGTCTTTTCGCTCTACTCTCCCCTTTCTTCTTGAGCACCTCTTCTCCAAAATGTGTGGATATCCTCCACATGTCCTTCTAGATCTAATGGCCGAGATCTACTTCGCTCTTCATGACTTCATGAAAATTACCCTTTTCTCCACGCAATATTTCTAAAGTTCTTCCTCGCAAACCCTCAGATCTCCTACCACGTCCTTCTCGCTGATCAACATTTAGGATCTACTCTGGGCTTCATATTTTCGATAGTATTGCACCCCACTCAATGAAATACTTCTGGAGAGTGATTTCTTCGGAGCTCCGGATCTTTTTCCACCTGTCTCTCCTGACGATGAATAACCCCGCTTGGCTTCGGGATTTTGACATTTCACTACCATGTCCTCCTATCAATGTCTGGAATCTAATCTAATGGTCCATATATCTCCTCCTGCAACTGATCTATCATTTGTTGTAGCTCCTCCACTTAAGCTTTATCTCCCTCAAAAAATTGGGAAAATCACCTAATTATCAAAGGATACAGCCTTCGATATTCTTCCTGTGAACCCGATTGCTGGATATCGGCAATGCTTTTCCTCCTGATATTGTAAGGAGATATTTATTTACCTTTGGCACACTCCTTGCACTTGGATAATCCTTCAGATGCCTTCTCACAACACTTGTCTAAGTGTTGGCCTGGAGCACTCTTTGCATAGGTCTTACTCCTACTTCCTGAAATCCTTGAAGTTCACCAAAGAAACTCCTACATCTGCTCAATGCATACTTATAGAGCTTCCTTCCCCCAGAGTGTTCAGTAACTGTGGGTTTCCTCAAATTATCCAACACTTCAGAACGTGTTGGTTTTGTTCACTCCTTTCACTTGCTCAATGCCCTCCTGGTAGAGTTCTACAGAGAGAGTTCATGATCCGTAAATGGGTCGAGTACTACTCTCCCAAATGTTTACAATGTGAGGATCTTTAAATTGACTATGGCTTATACAGGTTTTAATTGAGAACATTAGTTCATTTATTATAAAGCATTACAAGCATAGACATAATACAAATGAACATTAAGGAGTATAAAACACATGAAGGCAAATAAGAGAGAGACAACCAATGTTGATAACGGATTTCACCCCTCCATCTCTGGGGTTACGTCTCCGGACCAGCTCCAACTGGAATGTAGATCTTCTATATTCCTTCTTCAAAGTGAGCTCTCAAAGCTTTCTTACATTCAAGGACCATGGCTCTTCATTAGCTCAACACTATGGCTTTCAAGAGCTAAGCACTCTCTCCTTTCCTCTCCTTTTTCTCAACATGGCTCACATAAGGAATATATATAGTTTTTCCTTACTCACTCTCCAACTAAGAGCATTAATTACAAGATCCACAATTGTAGGATCTGATATACAGGTTTTAATTGAGAACATTAGTTCATTTATTATAAAGCATTACAAGCATAGACATAATACAAATGAACATTATGGAGTATAAAACACATGAAGGAAAATAAGAAAGAGACAACCAATGTTGATAACGGATTTCACCCCTCCATCTCTGGGGCTACGTCTCCGGCACTGCTCCAACTGGAATGCAGATCTCTATATTCCTTCTTCAAAGTGAGCCCTCAAAGCTTTCTTACATTCAAGGACCATGGCTCTTCATTAGCTCAACACCATGGCTTTCAATAGCACCTCCCTTTCCTCCTTTCTCAACATGGTTCACATATGTCATGTTTTTCTTTACTCACTCTCCAACTAAGAGTATTAATTACAAGATCCACAATTAGATCTCGACATAGCAGGAAAAAAGATCCTTAAAAGAAGCGATCTTCAACCATCTTAGGTTTAAAAATGGAAAAGTCTCCTCAAAACTACCCAAAGACTTTCCAACCATGCCCTTGATTCTCTCAACCTACAATTGAGATAAAAATGGCAAATTGGTGTGAGGTGGTTTCTCACATGAAAACCAATTTCCATAATTAATAAATGAATAATATGTGAGACACTTTTTTTTTTCACAAATATTAATCATTTAATTACAAGTGAATAATAATAATGCATGAGTTATTAAAACTCATAGAATGCATAATTAAATGCATGAGCACTTCATAAAGCATTTATCAAACTAATATGAAAAATGCATGAAGTATTTTTCCCACAAATGCATAATTAAATGCATGAGAAATATAACCCAAGAAAGCATCATTTAAACACTTTTGTCGCCACCTTGAAATCAACATGGTGCTAAGTTCTTTCACGCACGGAGATCCATTCGGATCACACCTCCCCACAAAAGAAACTTTTGGTCTCCAAAAGTATCAACTTCAATCCATCATCAAGTGCATGCAAATGTCTCTGAAAGGCACGTTCCCCCCCTGTTCTTCGGAATCAGAACGCAACACCAACACCTGCAACTGCTACAATGCAAATGCCTGAAAAAGGCACATCCCCTCAAGACTCCTTCACCTCTGTTCTTCAGAATCGGAATGCAAACGCCCACATCTGCAACTGCTGCAACCTGTAATTGATGATAACCTGGATCTGTGATTGATCATACCTATTTACATGTTTTTGAAACACTTGCCAAGAGTTTATAACCACACTCATTGGTCAAGTTTACATGAAAATGCCAAAAATAGGCTTGCATCAATCAACTTTTTACAAAGAATCCAACAAGGCTTAATGCGCAAAAATATGCCTCTCACTCTTCCTCACTCAAGAGTGGCTACACAAACCTTTTTTCAATGCTCCATGATCATTTTACATCAAATTACAAGGCAATTCTTATACCAACTCAAATGCACCAATGGGAAACTTTTATGGTTCTATGTACCCATTACAAAAATGTGCATCATGGCAAAAATATGCACTAGGTAAACTGTGGCATTTACAATAGGACCAATTTCCCCAGCCACAACTATTGCACCCTTGTTGTTTTCATAAATGGAAAGGTTAAGAAGAGCTGTCACAGCATGTTCTTATGTTCTAGCATCTGGTGTGGACAATAGATTAACTAGCAAAGGAATGGCCCCAGCCTCTGCAATACAAATCCTGTTATCTGCATTTCTTTTGGCTAAAAGATGTAGTTCACCAACTGCTGCTCTTTGGTCCTCAAGAATCCCACTTAACAACTTTTGCAGAAGAACATCCACAGTTGCTCGGTCACCAGAGTTATCAAGCATATATCCACATGCCTTTCCAGATCCGCTATAGCCTGACCTCTTTGGTAGTTCAACACCGTTAGTTTCACACCACTGTGCAATCAGACTTCGCAATACATAGTTAGGTGTCAAAACCACATGCGGCAACATCTGCTGCATTTTAGGACAAGTTCTATGTCCAGAATCTATCCATTTCTGTATGCAAGACCATTCATATGTCTGTCCTGTAGCCACAATAACAAGATCTTTCATTAGCTCCAGGGATATTGGACAGCGAAATTCATCAGGAATAACAGGAGAGTTGGATTTCTCTATAAGACCACCACAATTGGATCCTTTCTCACTGTCAAGAGCATCCATCTCTGGATTCTCGGTCAAAAGTAAGTCCTTCAACCTCCTCAGAATACCTGACATCTGCTCTAACCTCTCACCAGTGTCTCCACATCTGATAACCATATCATGTAGTGCCAGTGATTCTTGCTTAAGATCGGCAATGGTCTTAAGTTGTAACTTTTCTGCTAATTTTCTTAATACTGCTTGGTCGACATCTCTGTCACTCCTATGAGATAAGACAGTATTTAAATCTTTTCGGAGTTCCAAATCAGGTGTATCAGCCCTTCCTTTAGCTCTTTTAAGTTGGGCATGTACAAGTTCAACCTGTTCTCGAACTTCATCTGACAATCCAAGTTATCCATAAGCCAATCCACTTAAAGCCTGCTCCAATTCAGTAGTTACATTGTGAAATTTGCCTGCAACCTCCTCTCTTTCTAGAACCATGAACAACTTACTTCCCTCGTGGCCAAACTTGAGGATCTGCACAGCGTGTTTGAGAGCCGAGCACAGAGATTGCAAGACCTGCGGGGTATTATCATGAGGCAGGGGGTCCTTCATTTCCCTGAGTTCTTCAAACATGGGTGCCAATAATTTGAGCCTTCTCACCAGATTGGCGCCTTCTTTCTTCAGATAGTTCCTGCATTCCCCGACACCCGCTATCTCGTTCACCAATTCCATGCACGATTCCACCACTACAGCCATACACATGCTCGTGAACCTAGCAGATAGAGACAATGAATAACAATATCATTGGCGAAAAAATGTGGGCTAACCGTTCAACCTCAAATCGTACCGGTGATAAGAAGAAACAGTAGACAATCCTTCATGTAGGCGGATCTCCGCAAAATCTGCTAGCATTTAAATGACCCAAATATTTTAGATTCGATGGATCTCCAGAAACACATGCATACTTGAACACCGATTCTCATGCCTGCATGCTGCAGTCCTGGAACATGTGTAAACCATGAGTCCGCCCATTTTTTTTTAAACAATGTAGGTTCTCCAGAATGCCTTCGAAGAGACTGAAGAAATCATTCTTGACAGTAAACAACCTTTACCAAATTTTTTATCCGCACCATAGTTTGGAGCCTTGGCCCTGTGGAGTAGCATACGATCGATGCTCTATTGTTTGAATATTTTTAGAAGATCCACGACTTTCGGGCAAATCATATTGTTTCGATTTGTATCACTGATGCACAGGCGGTGGGAAAGTCGAGCAAATTTCTGTCTCTTCTGGCTGGATTATGCGACGCACAGGGGAACATGAATTTTCTGTTAGCCTTCTAGCAGTATCTGAATTCAGTGAGAGACGACTCCAAGACCTCCATCGATACTGAACCCATGGAGAAATTTCTTCGGTTGAAACCCCAGTGGACGACGGTTTCAAATCTTCTGAGAACTTGAACGCCAGCGCAGAGGAGTCGCTGTCTTCGTCGGCTGCTCTTGAGAATTCGGCTACGACCATCGACCAGATCCAAAATAAGAAGCAACTTTCTCATCCGGAGGCCGTTTGGCGTGATTTTCATGCCATTGGGTTTTTCTTGTCCAGTCCTTCACAATGATGCCATTACTTCTCGATTCCGAGTCGGAAATTTTTTGAGTGTTTTCCATCAAAAGGGAGATACTTGCCCCCATAAAACTCGAAATTTTGCAACATAGCAGAAATAAAACTTGCAGAAACACTATGAACTGCTTACCAAACCAGCACCAAGCACTTTTATTTCATAATCGTGCTTTTCCACTGGTGGATGGAGCCTCCTTCTTCACAGGCTCTTTTACATTCTGCTTGCTTGACTTGTGGCGAATTTCAGGGTGCAATTTCCAGCACTTCTTCTCCCAATGGCCACTAATTTTGCAGAAATTGCAGAAATTCTTTCGTCTTCCATTCCGTTGTACATTCCTTGTAGGAGGATACGAAAGGTTCTTCTTCTGCTTGGTCTCACTTTTCATGGACACATCCGTCTTCTTAACCCACATTTTCTTTGTTTGATGCTTAACTACATCACGGTTAGAAGATCTATGGAAGCAATCATTTCTCTTATATGTAAAAGAAGAACTTGAATGATTGTTATACCTTCCTGACTTGTCCTTGAACTAATGAGGACTAACTGTCTTGATTCCCTTCTTGGAATCCGGTGGTGAAGAGATGGTTTTCGATTCAGCAACTTTCGAACATTCTCCTTTCTCTTCATGTCCATAACCCAAGCCTACAAATGGTTTTCTTGGTACAACCTCCAATGGTTGGGTGACTCCTTGACCATTAATGCCAAGTCCACTTCCTCTATATCCC